>JAOBAT010100635.1:27268-39150 GCA_026413305.1 Hydrozoanthus tunicans
TTAGTACTAAGCTTAGAAACTCTACAGTATCCAGTTGTTCAAAGGTTGGTTAGTACTAAGCTTAGAAACTCTACAGTATCCAGTTTTTCAAAGGTTGGTTAGTACTAAGCTTAGAAACTCTACAGTATCCGTTTGTTCAAAGGTTGGTTAGTAACAAGCTTAGAAACTCTACAGTATCCAGTTGTTCAAAGGTTGGTTAGTACTAAGCTGAGAAACTCTACAGGATCCAGCTGTTCAAAGGTTGATTAGTACTAAGCCAGCCCTGGTTAAGTTTTTAAACTTTGTTCTTGTTTCCAACCTTACAGAGATTGTTCTGAGTTGTAGTTTTTGACTTTTTGACGAAAATCTAAACGTCATTATTACCTAAATTATAAGAACCATTTACCTTTCATTAGAGTAGGGGAAGAGATTACTGGTTGAATTTTGGCTTAATCAGGTTTAGAACAAACCAGCCAAGGTGGACAAAATAACAAATTTGCTGTACATTTAATTTTTTTTTTATTAAGAAACTTGCAGGGCTTTCAAACAGAATCCAGAGAATTGAAGTTATGGTCAACATTCTAGAAGCAAAGGTAAGGATAAGAAAATGCTTTAATTGCTTAATCATGTTTAACTTCCTTATAAACCTTTTTTTTTCTGAAGTTTCAAGAAATATAATTCATAAAATTTTTTTACAGCATCACTTACACTTGCACTGTTTCTATGCTAACAGAAGAATTAGTGACTTTTGCTAGTTGAAATAATTCTTGAAAAGTAAATTGAATTCTGTAAAGGAACACTATACCAATCAGGAAGGAAAATGCTTCTCAAGTTGAGTGATCAGAAAAAACTTTCTGAGTCACTGACAGGAATCAAACCCACAACCCTCTGACTCAGCGCTTTTCTTCGTTCTTTACAATACCAAATTGCAAACTTCTACATTTAAGTAAACCAATCAGAATATACAAAAAGAATCTTCTTCTTCTTCTTCTTCTTCTTCTTCTTATTATTATTATTATTATTATTATTATTATTATTATTATTATTTGATGATTACCATCATCAGTGTCATTGTTGTTTTTACTTTTTTGGTGTTCATTTGTATTGTAACCTATTAAACTTTAACAAACACCAATATCTCTACATTTGATTAAAACAGCTGCTTCTTTTTATTCTGAATTCAGATTGCGTCAATACCAGGGCTGGAAGAAGTCACTGTTTCATCCCCACCTCCTTCTTCCCAACCATCAGCATCAACCACAGAGCAACCAACTGATACTGCTGCACCTTCCAACCAAGCAGCCCCAGAGGTATGTGCTTTAGTTTGTAGGTAGAGTCGCACCTTCTCATCATGCATTCCTAAAGTGTGTGTTGTAGGTAGAATCACACCTTCCTATCATGCGCTCTTTAGGTATGTGTTGAAGGTAGAATCAAACCTTCCCATCATGCATTCCTGAGGTGAGTGTTGTAGGTAGAGTAGGACCTTCCCATCATGCATTCCTGAGGTGTGTTTTGTAGATTACAGAGTGGCCCTTTCACATCAAGCAGCCCTTTAGAAATGACAGCTGACAGTATTTTAAAACAAAAATTGTTTTTGTGGTTGTCCCAATATTGCATATCCTTCATTATCAGCATAAGAAGTGAGTACAAATTTTATAAGTAACATGTTGCAATGACAGTGTGATATTTCTTTATTACTGATAGGCATCTGGTCCCCCACCAGTTCCAGAGCCAGGTTGGTGATTTTCCAATATTAATATTTTTATATTTTAAAAAAGGTATTATGAAAACAGTATTATGAAATTGTTTTTGTTATTGTAAGATTTTTTATGGTGTTTCCATTTTACAGATCCCTCTTATATTTGGCTTACATGTAGATGGCTGTCTAGCGTTAGATTTTTCCTCTTTTCTTTGGAAATTAATGTGTGGGAGTTCTATCTCGGAGGGGTGTACTCACTATACTGGAGTGGTAGATATGACCATCGTATTTTGTAGGGTTTTTTAGCGGTTGTTGAAGGAAAACTGTTATTAAACCAAGAGCCTGGTATTTTTTAGGATTTGACTGTGCAATTGCAATCCTGTGTTTTGGTAGACACGCATACTGAACAAGAAGTTAAAACAAAACTCATTTGGCAAAAGTCCTATTACACGCCCCATTTATTCACTGCATATCATAATGTTCAGCAATAAACAAGGGGACATAGCGATGACCTGCTAGCTATTTATTGAAAATGTCAAATTTTATTTGGTGTTCGTTAGCAAATTTTATTTGGTATTCGTTAGCAATTGCTGCCTAAGGCTGCTTTAAAAAAAGTAAAGTATAAAAGAATCGTACAAACCGAGCTTTCCACTCTTTACGGCATCACCAGAGTATAAAAATATGAAGTTGATGTTTATCTATATTTCAGTGTTTGAAAACACTTAACTGTACCTTCAAGTTCCAGCTTTGCCTTCAATTTAAGTTTGTGTGCACCAGTTTTGTTCTATCAATAACCCTTGTAAAAATATGAAAAATACGGTATCTTTTAAAGTGCCATCCAACTCAAATTCCCTTCTGACAAATTCAAACCATTTTTTGTTCCACAGAACCTGAGGTACCAAGTAAGTTTTTCCTAATTTGTTACCTTTAATAATTGTTCAGTGATTTCAATAACATTTTCAAATTTATCTAATTATTGTTTTATTAGTTGACTTGATTTTTGTAGGATATTGGTTACTTTGTGTGGATAAAGATTTATTATTTTATGGTGTTGTTTTGTTGGCATCCCAATAGGTTCAGGTATAAGGCACTCTGATTTGTTCGAACTATTTTCAAGAGAATGCACAAACCAACCTCTGCATGTATAAAGAGTACAAAAAATATCATGTTTTTTACTCATAAAGGAAAAAAGGGTAAGATTGACAATCCCCCCCCCCCAATCAATTAATTAAGATCCAAACAACTCTTAAAACTTGATATATCATTATTTTAGAGACAATACACTATGCCCGACAACAGGGCTGGTTAGCCCAGTTGGTAAGGTGCCAGTCTGTTGTGATGGAGGCCTAGGTTTAATTTCCAGGGCTTGACCTTCACTCCTGGTCTTAAAACAACTGAGTAGAAGGTGCTGCAGTTGCTCTAACACCTGCAAACAATTGGACCCTTGCATCTTCATTCTTTCTTAAGGTTGTATTCAAAGTACCCAAAAGAAATGAAGATATAAACTAAAAGTGCCATTATGTACTAAGGGGAACCATTCAACAAAAGAGCTACTGTTTTCTTAAATATTCACTTTGTTTGTTTCTTTTTTAGCAATGACAGTCGCTAAAGACCCAAGATATGCAAAGTATTTTCAGATGATCAAAGTGGTAGGTATTATTTCAATATTACATGTCACATCTTTGTTTTGGCTTAAAACTTATTTTGCTCAGGTCCAAAAATAATATATTTTTCTTTGATTGGTGCCATAAACAACCCTCAGTAAGTCGACTTCATGGCCAGGGAGAGAGGTTCCCATTGAGACCCTACAAAGTGATGGAGGTCATTGCCCCTCCCCCTCTCATGTTCGTTTTTTTAATGTGATTAACGTTTATTCATAAATGGGGCGATTTTAATATTTTTTGTCAACATTCAAATTGGCCCTACAAGGCAAGCCTTTTTTTGGGTAAAATATTCTTTTGAAATTTTAACTGAAAGATGAGGCTAGCATGGCTAATTTGAATAGAGACAACATTCTCGCATCTGCAAAATTCTTGCATGAACTACCATTTGAGAAAAAGTATCTTTTGATTCAGTCAGTAAAATAACATATGTTGTGGTATAATAATTATTATGAAAAATTTATGGAACCCATCTAAATTGTTTTCAAATTAGTAAACTTGGATGAGAGAAAGTAACAATTCTGGAGTTCAGCTTTCAAAGCACTTCCTGGTGTTTGTGTAGTGTGCTCGCTAAACAACAACAACTTCTAGCTTTATTCTAGTACTCAGGTGATAGTACTGTACTTAGTAACAACAAGTTGAAAAAGGCAAAAGGTATTAAATTTTTACAGAGGTAGAGTACAAACTACTTAGAAATAGAGGCTCTGCATGGTCATTTGACCCAGAAACAACTTTTAAAATGTTTGACATTTTGACACTGTTATGGTATTTCATTGAAGGGACTACTGTCAAAACAGTTTTTAGAGGGATTTGACGAGATTTGCAAAAAACAATCCTGCCAATTTGCATATTTTAGACTTTGCTATTGGTTCATATTTTGCAAGCTATTAGCAAATTTTATAGAATTGTTGGCTTTGTATTCTTTCTAAAATCTAGTAAGCTTTTAAAGGTTAAGCCATGACAGTTGGCAGCCTCCTGCCCACTATCTTGGCTGCCTCTTACTTCTGTTTAAAATATCTTGCAAAAAATAAAATTTTTTAGTCCTTGAAACATAGACTCTCTCAAAATTCATATTAAATCAAGCAACTTTCTTTATTCAGAGCATCACATTCTAAGTTTTCCAGAAGATTATGGAAATAAATCCAATTTATGCAAATGAGATCCAAAGTTTTTTACATATCTGTTCAAATCCAAGCAGAAACTAATTTGAGCATGTAGTTGCTTAAGTCGAAGTATTGACAGCTTTATCTTGAAAGAAACATTGATGAGTAGCTGCAGAAGTGTAAAAGTTCCAAATATTCCCAAGTCGGGTGACTGTGCAAAGCCTCTTTAGGAAAACTAATGAAGCTAGGCAGCCAGGTGTTGCAGTAATGATATGTTTATACTTTCAATTGCTAGAAGTCCTAAGGCACAAAGAGTACATTAGAAAAAGGTAATAAATACTAAAAATAGAACAATAAAAAAACTTATAAGAACAAACAAAACTAAACTCACAAAGAGCATCCATACATTGCAATTAGGTTATGTTTTAACTAGGTACTAAGATAGGATCAATTCTTTAAGAAGTTTTTTTTAACACATTCTGACCCTTGAGTTTTCTTGAATTGAATCCCATCCACATCAACTCTTACACGGAATAAACACTTTACAATTCAATCAACATTTATCTGGTTGTTATGGTTACCATTTCAGGGGGTACCTGCTGCTGCACTGAAAGGCAAAATGTTAGCAGAAGGGTTGGACCCTGACCTGCTAGAGTGAGTTAAACTTGGATATGCAAATAATTATGGCTCCAGCTCACTCAATTGCCCTAATCGAGGCCAAAAAAAAATTATATAACTTGACCAACCAAATCTTTTTCGAAAATTATACCCCCAGAATATGCAGAACTGGCAGAATAGTTTGCCAAGATATTCCCAGAGATGCATGCTCCTGATTTCCTTGAGTCTTGTGACTCAAGTGAGGAGTGACTTATTTAAAAGTTTGTCAACAACCAAAGACAGAAGCACAGCATCATGAAGTCAGGGAGAGTAGCAAACAGAATTAACAGCAAGTAGTAACTCTGTCTTCATCTAGCACAAATCTGGAACAGATAAAACCGTTGACATAACATATTTTTTACACAATACACCTTGTGTTTTTAGCTCCATTGCTTTTAAATTTGTATGGAGGAAGAGGGCTTGTTGGGGGGGGGGGAGCTTGTTTAGAACTTGAAGTTCTTAACAGTGGCATGATAGAGAATGGGGCTTGTTAGAGAGTGGGGCTTATTAGAGAGTGGGGCTTATTAGGAGGGGGGCTTAATAGAGAGAGGGGTTTATTAGGAGGGGGACTTGTTAGAAAGTAGGGCTTATTAGAGAGTAGGGCTTAATAGAGATTTGGGCTTATTAGAGAGTGGGGCTTGTTAGAGAGTGGGGCTTATTAGAGAGTGGGGCTTATTAGAGAGTGGGGCTTATTAGAGAGTGGGGCTTATTAGAAAATGGGGCTTATTAGAGAGTGGGGCTTGTTAGAGAGTGGGGCTTATTAGAGAGAATGGCTTATTAGGAGGGGAGCTTATTAGAAAGTAGGGCTTATTAGAGAGTAGGGCTTAATAGAGATTTGGGCTTATTAGAGAGTGGGGCTTATTAGAGATTTGGGCTTATTAGAGAGTGGGGCTTATTAGAGAGGGGCTTATTAGAGAGGGGCTTATTAGAGAGGGGGCTTATTAGAGAGGGCTTATTAGAGAGTGAGGCTTATTAGAGAGTGGGGCTTATTAGAATGTGGGGCTTATTAGAGAGGGGGGCTTATTAGAGAGTAGGGCTTCATAGAGATTTGGGCTTATTAGAGAGTGGGGCTTATTAGAGAGTGGGGCTTATTAGAGAGTGGGGCTTATTAGAAAGTGGGGCTTATTAGAGAGGGGTGGGCTTATTAGAGAGTGAGGCTTATTAGAGAGTGGGGCTTAACAGAAATTTGGGCTTATTAGAGAGTGGGGCTTATTAGAAAGTGGAGCTTATTAGAGAGTGGGGCTTATTCAAAAGTGGGGCTTATTAGAGAGTGGGGCTTTTTAGAAAGTGGGGCTTATTAGAGAGTGGGGCTTATTAGAAAGTGGGGCTTGTTAGAGAGAGGGGCTTATTAGAGAGAGGGGCTTATTAGAGAAGGGGGCTTATTAGAGAGTAGGGCTTATTAGAGAGTGGGGCCTAATAGAGATTTGGGCTTATTAGAGAGTAGGGCTTATTAGAAAGTGGGGCTTATTAGAAAGTGGGGCTTATTAGAAAGTGGGGCTTATTAGAGAGTGAGGCCTATTAGAGAGTGGGCTTATTACAGAGGGGGGTGGTGTTGCTGGTGCCTGACAGATTTGTTTATTTCTTTATTGCAGGACCCCAGATGCCGCTGCTCCCGGAGGTGGACCTACCCCAAACAATGATGATAGTGATGATGAGACTTCATCAGCATCATCATTTAGTGATGATGATTGACATGGCAAAACATAACCTACAAAATTCTCTTGTTTCAGCTAACAAACCAATCACTTGTGTAACTTTAACCTTTAAACTGCCAGTAAAGGGGGTTTGGGAGGGGAGAGGAGGGAAGGGGAGGGGGTGGCCAAATCAACCCCGATGCATTTCAAAGTGTTGTCTAAGAAGTGTTGTGTAGCTTTTAGTGAATAACATTTTCTAAGCACACAAATCTCTATGGCCTTCTAAAACTCAAATTTTTTTAAAAAGTTTACATAGTTTGGACTTTAAATCTAGTGTTTCACAGATTATAATGAAATCTTGAAAATGGTATAAGTGTAAAATCGCCCGTATGGAGAAAAAGCATAGATCTTTTAACTAATTAGCTTTAAACAAATTAATTCTTAAATTATATTAGATTATACGAGAACTTTGTCATCTTCCATGCCGTCTGTTGCCATCAAGACTAAGTAATTATTCAATCATGAAACAACTGCTGAGCCCAGTTGTTCAAAAGACTATTATCCTTAATCCAGGGTTAGTTACCATGACAACCAAAAATGTCCATTGACTATGAAGATAGTAGGGGGGAAGGGGGAGGGGCTCAATAACCCTCCATACCCAGTGCTTAAGTTGTTCGAGTATTATTATAGCATTTTAAGGGTCTTGATGAGGAACTAAGGAACTGAACTGATATTGCCACACTATGAACTCAAGTCTGGAGAGATACGCGACAGTGTTTGTATTGGTCATGATACAGTACAATCACAGCAATAAATCTTATAGACTCGCTCATAGATCCATACCACGAGGCGGCCGTCCAGAAAAGCCTTTATTAAATAGATGTTTGCAACTTAATGTTAAAGAGAATGAACAAAGGCAATTCTCAAGTTGAAAGATCAGAAAAAAAAATTTAGTTACTGACGAGAATCGAACCTGTAACCCCGTCATTACCGGTCAGAAGTTCTACCCACTGAGATACGGAGATTCAGCTGAGTTAAAGGATAAAGTTCTTGTCTTTTCCCGCTGGACACACGTCTTGCACCTGCCAGCTCGATAAACGAGACTAGTAAGGCTAATTTGAATCGAGACAAAAGACTTATAAAAACGCCGCCATTCATTAATAGGGTCTCTCTATGATGTATTACTAACTTGCATGTTGTTATTGGGTCTTCAAACCAATATTTTTTCGTATGGATTGTTTTACAATTCACAAAACTTAAAGCGCGTCTGTACAGATGTCAAGATAACAATTACCGAAAATATAGCCATAGCATTATAGTGATAAGCAGGTTGATCTTTGTTAATAAATATTTTATACAGAAAGATGAGCAGTTATCGTTTCAATATCCCTTTTTATGAGCTCCTGGGTCTTTAAAGCAAGTAAAAACATCGACTTTGTTTTGCAAAGTTTCTGATAAGCAGCAGTCCCAGTCAGTTATATCAAAAACTATTTTCTCCTCACATAGCACATACAAAATTAGTCATTCGGTGTTGAGAAAACTAGATTTGATCAAAGAAAGCGAACTGCTGAAGATGAAAGTAAAATTCTCCCAAACTTGTTCAATGAAGAGTATGGGATTTAGTTGGGAGAATTTGGCAATGCAACTTTGGTTAAAGCTGTAAAGTTGAGTTCGGGTTTTTTTATGTATTGCCGTCGTGTACATATTGGTTGGGGTTTGGTCGTTGATCGTATCGGCTTTAGAACCCACCCATTAAATTTCTTGCAATCTCATTGGATAAAACGCGTCACGTGGTATAAAATCGGAAATAGGTTATTAACTAACACGCCCCTTCCAATTTGATAACTGCCCACGGCTGCTAAGCAAAACCTTTTAAGTTATTTACGTTCCATCCAACGTTTAGCGTGGAAAAGAGAGTTCACAAAGTTCGTCCGAAGAAAAAAAATTTTGGGAGGGTTATAAAATAAATAACCCCTTTTCTGGCTTTTTGGTATACTCGACCAACTGTTCATTTTTCGGACAACCTATCAGCCACGGACACAATGTCTCCCTTTATACCAGCCACCGGAAGGGGTTTATTTACTAAACAACCCTCGCAAATATGTCGGAAGACGGTCAATCTCCTATGTCTCGACGTTTTCCGTATATAGTTAAGGACGGATTTGTTGAACTAAGCGACAGTGGATGTTGCAGTCAGTTTGCTATGTTCTGAGGCGATATTTCCATTTATTACACTGTTTATGTATGAATCAAAAAAATTCTAAGCCTTTGCTTTCATGTTATTAAAATTGCGCTTGAACTAATTTTGGCACTGGCTACCCCTCGGGCATGTTAGGGGGGTTTCTTCAATAGGTTAAAGGGGTAGAAAAATGAATTTAAGAGAAACAAAAACATGCATTACAGAAAGGAAATAAAGCAAAGACACCATACAATATCTAACGATATAACAAAATATCAAAAGATGGTACAATATCGAATGATGGCACATTATCGGACAATGATACAATATCGAACGATTTCACAATACCGAACGATGATACAATATCGAATGATATAACAATATTTCAATATCAAACGATAGTACAATATCGAGCGACAATACAATAATCGAACAAATGATACAATAAAAAAACTATGATACAATATCGAGCGAGAACACAATATCGAGCGATGATACAATATCAAACGATGATGCAATATCGAACGATGATACAAATCGAACGATAGCACAATATCGAACGATGGTACAACATCAAACGATATCACAATGCAATATCGATCGATGATACAATACAGAGGCGTAGCTAGGGCAGGGTTCCAGGTGTTCTGAACCACCCCCCCCCCTCCTTCCCTCCCCTCCCTAGGTTACGAGTGTAACGGAATATATATCGATTCCTGAAATTCTTCGCTTTGTTCCATGATTTCAATAAGTACAGTGGAAATTCCTGGTATCTTTTTGCATTTATGTAATGAGAGGATTTTAGACCAACCGTTCTCGTTGGAACCAATTCGGAACCCTTTCCCCCCTCCTAGAAATTCTGGCTGCATCACTGCAATATCGAACGATGGCACAGTATTCAACGTTCATACAATATCAAACGGTATCACGATATTAAAAGATGATGCAATATCGAACGATGGTACTATATCGAACGATGATCAATATAAAGAGATGATACAATATCAAACGATAATTCCATTTCGAACGGTGATGCAATATCGAACGATGGTTCTATATCGAACGATGATCAATATAAAAAGATGATACAATATCAAACGATAATTCCATTTCGAACGGTGATGCAATATCGAACGATGGTACTATATCGAATGATGATCAATATCAAAAGATGATACAATATCAAACGATAATTCCATTTCGAACGATGATGCAATATCGAACGTTAATACAATATCGAACGATGATACAATATCGAACGATGATGCAATATCGAAAGATAACTCAGTATCGAACAATGAGCAAATTTTGAATATAACTCAATATCGAACGATGATGCATTAAACGATAATACAATATCGAACGATGAGACAACATCAAAAGATGATACAATATCGAACGATGATTCAATTTCGAACGATTATATAATATCGAAAGATGATACAATATCAAAAGATAACTCAATATCGAACATGATCCAATTTTGAAAGACGATTCAATGTCGAACGGTATACAATACAATTTTGAAAGATATATAATACAATATCGGAAAATGACTTAACAATACCGAACAATACAATAATTTTGCAATAAAAACTCTTGAAAGTAGAAATTCTAGATCTCTCTAACATTAACAAACGCATACTTATGGTAACTTGAGTGGCCTGGTAATGTAAAAGCGAGGTCATAAAGTCTGTTTGAGCAAATGAGGGCAAACTAGATTAAAAGAAAGTCGAAAAAGTTGGACGTTTTAGACTATGTTAAAAATTTAATTCTAACACGTGTACAATTATAACGTCTTGTCTTCGTGCACGTTGACTCCTGAACGCTTGTGTTTGGCAGTTGTGCTTTTCATTTTGTTGGTTGTAACCCGTTTGGTGGGTACTGGAACAGATGGTGGCCCTAGACAGAAGTTTAACATGTGTTTGTTAATCTTTTACAGCTACAAATGCGACTGATAACCCCACAAATGCCAATATTTTAGATTTGGGAAAGGTATAACTTTCGACCTCAAGAGTTTTGTATAGAAATAATGAAAGAACAACTATTGAGTTCAAAAATTTTAAATAGAAAAAAATGCTTTTAATAAGAGTAAAGAAAGACCAACCTCTTAAGGGGATACAATCCTGCCCTCAAAGGTTGGAAAAAGCTAAATTTGGACTTCTACAAAGACTAAGCTTCAATTCAAGAAAGACTTGGCCAGAGGGTACGTAGAACCTCGAACACAAGACCAGGAAAAAGGACCAAACCTTCAATCCAAACTTCTCTAACTTAGCCAAACTCTCACTAAAACATTCACAGCTCCACAGGTAAAAGCCATCAAGGCAATTAAAGGGGAACTGAACCCTATAAAAATCAATCATTTTTGAACAAAAATATTAAAAGTGTATAGACTGTATTTAAATTTTTCCTCTCGTGTTGCGCTGATTTTCCGAGAAATTCTAGTTTGAATGCTCGTGTTCGAGTCCCTTCAATGATGAATCTTTTCAGTTCGAGCCAACTCTCCCCAATATCTGACGTCACAGCTTCACTCTTCCTCCGCTGACCCCCTATTCTTAGCCGCCGGTAAATTTCGGCACGTAACGTTTTCTAAACTCGAATTTCTCGAAAAATTTGTGCGACACGAAGTAAAATAATTTAGTATTTGTTTTCGCACTTTTAAAAATTTTGTTTGACAAAAGTTAATTTTAGGGTTTAGTTCCCCTTTAATCTTCATCGATAGCATTATGACGGATCCCTTCACCTTGAACATAAGAATCAGTGTTAAAATCACTAGCAGGTTTAGATCACCGCTTTTTCTCAATCTCCTTAAGGTTTGCCAGTGGCAAAAAATCCCTTTTTATGCTTGAAAAAGATGAAAAAAACATCATACGCGAAAACCATTACCTGGACATACGTACGGCAAACGTGAAACGGAAGACGCGGGAAAATCTTGCTGACGTGATCACATTTCACGTTCGCGACTCGCGT
>JAOBAT010100636.1:0-15949 GCA_026413305.1 Hydrozoanthus tunicans
TACTTTAGTGGGACTTTGATAAAAACCTAGCGCGCTATACGCGAAAAGGCGAAGGTGCCGAAAAGGTGCGTCTGATAAATTAATAGACTGACTCAATTTCTTAAAAACATGTTTCTGTGATAGATCGGGCTTAAGCTCGCTGCCAAAATCAGTGAATTCAGCAGCTTCATTGTTCAGTGATCGCATATTGTTACAGAAACCTTGTTCTTCAATTTGACCGGTTCGGTTAAGTTCGCGTTCGACGATTTGGCGCAGGAAGTTGCGACAGGACGTAATGACCACAGGTATCCCGGGCTCTGAGTGGTTACATGCGCGACGGGATAGATAACATTTCGCTTAGCTCGTTGAATATTATTATTAGTAGTATTATTATTAGTATTATTATTATCATTACCATTATTACTATTATTATTACTATTGTCATTATTATTATTATTACTATTATATTTTTTCAAAGTTTAATACAATAAGAATAATGATTTTATAATAAAATCTAATTATAAAAAGTACATTCAAGCTTAAAAAAAGGGATTACAATAATATAGTTACTATCTAAAAAGTCTAAGTTTATTACATCGTTTTATTCATAAAAAGAAATCTATTTAAGAAAGTTTCAAACATATATATGAATTTCAATAAAAATAAAAATAAAAATATTCATTATTATTATTATCATTATTATTATTATTATTATTACTGTTTTTATTATCATTCTTATTATTATTATTATCATCATCATCATTATCATTGATGTTATCATCAATGGAGTCCCTTGCTTTTAGTAGTAGACAATAGAACATTGTGAATGAATGGATGTTTAATCTATCTCTGTGGGGCCGGGGTTCATTTGAATACCAAATCACCCTGTACTAGACAATAATGTCGCTAATCAACTCTGATAGCAGATGCAAGTTTGCCTTTTTTGATCTTGAACAAGCTGCGGGTTCTTGGCCGTCGCGAAACATTAGAGGTTTGAGAAAATAGGAATTTCGCGATGCACAATCGATCCGCGTCCAGTGATGACACGGAATCTGCTCTGTTGCTTGTGAAAATAATGAACAGACAGCTGCGCTGTAAGGTCAGTGAGTTATTAAATGATAACTTTCCAGAAATAATCTTGAAGTTTATGCCAACCAAATCCACCGGAAAGTCATGAAAATAGCGCGCAAACACTGAACCAGACTCAATGTAACTGCATAGTTATGATTTTTGCGGTCTGTCTGCAGTTCAGACAGGAAACAAAGTGTACGTTGCAGCGTGTAATCAGATACTGCAGTTGAGCGTTGGTTTTTGGCGATTGCTGTATATCGCAATATCGTGAAAACGGTGTCTTTCAACTCATATAACTGCTATTTCTTTTATATTTCTCACACAATATCTGCTTCAGCAGGAAATTTGTATTATGCATGAGTGAGTTTGATGTCCAGTTTCCTCGAAAACGGCATATCAAATTCTGATGTTCTTGGAAATTCGTCTCTTCACGAAGCTCTACTAAGCAATTCTAAACATATTTTAAGTAAGTTTCCTTTAATTTAGACAGCTGGTTTCGCTACACAGATACTTACAAGTATTGCAAATAATTTTTTTCAGCAGTATTGTCAGACCAACACAGCAAGCATAATGTAATATGAAAATATATGTTACGTTTACTTATTTGAGTAACACACTCTGGAATCTTAATTAACCTGCCTATTTATTCGGAATCTGCCCAAGAAGACCATTGAGGAAAACTAACAACTTGTTCTATTTACTATTCTCACAGTTGACGAAAGTTATCATTTTCAAACTAGTACTGGCCTGTTAGGTTTCAAACTAAACCTAGAGTCCTTAGGAGAATATTCCGTTAAACACGTGCAGTATATTACTTCATGTCGGTGCATGTTTCGTGTGGCAACCAAATTATTTGCATTCGTCGATCCAATATCAGTCTTCAAGCCAACACAACCATTTTCTTAAATGCCCAATCGTTTTTCCCTCTGAATAATTTCTGAACGCTTTATATAACGGCCCGACTGCTAGGCCTGAATTGAGTTTACTACTACTATTAAAACTTAGTTGCAAAACTACCGACCTGAACAGCGTCTGGCAGCCGACGTCTTGTCTGTGACAAAAAACAAAGGGACTAGTAATGCACCAAATAGCAGGTTAGATTTCTCATTTTTTGCCTCGAAAAGCATTGCTAATCCTCTCTTTTCCTCTCTCAGTACTTTAAGTCAAAATACGCCAACTGCTTCCGTCTTTGTCGATCTCTAGTCTCCTTGTCAAGAAGCGCACACCTGCGCGCTCAAATAGCTGGTAGATTGGCTGAGAGGAGATTGGCGTCTACACGCGGGGTGAGGATCGTGGGTGGGGAGGGGGGGTGGGGGGAGATTTCTTTACGCACTTCCCCTATCTGCAAAAATTTCAAAACCAAAAATAACTTGAGGTTTTCTTTTTTATTTTCTCAAAACCACAAAAGTTTTTAAGCATGTTTAAAGGATTTTAGTTTTACAAATTAATTATTCTTTAGTAAGATGCAGAGCCAGCCAAGTTCCCAGGGCTTTCCCCCAATATTGCGGGTGGCACATGAGGAAAAGCCATGAAATTAGCGCAGATTAATTCCCTTGTGAGGTTCTTTTAGAATTGTCGGTTTGTTCATGCAATTTCAGCAAATAGTTTTTATTCATACTTTTGTCTCCGATCTGGTTCGTTAAAGATTTTTTTCCAGGATTCCATCTTTTGTCACTGACTGAAGCTTAAATGTTTTTATGCAAACAAAACTAGATTGCTACCGGTACACGTCCCACACAGGACTAATTTTCTAAAACGATCAAGCATAGTTACCCTGTTGTATAAGCCACACTTAGTTTTCGAGGTTAGGTGACAAACAAGCATTTCTGGTTTCAAGCTTGAACTCTAAACTGCAGAACAGGTTCCGCGAACTAGGAAGAGATTCATCGGTTTGGGTTCAGCCGGCCTGCTTACGAGTTCTGCCTTCTAAGCGTCTGCCATAACTCATTCGGTTCCAGTCAGTTATCAAAATCTAAATTCTCCTTGCGTAACACACACAGGTAAGGTATTTGATAATGAGAAAATAAGAATTGATCAAACATGGCGAACTGTTGATGAAAAGTTAAGTTATCCCAGTCTTATTTCTTGAAAAGTATAGGCTCTATTTGGGAGAACTAGCCAGTATAACTTGGACTAGATTAAGGGTTTATATCCAGATATTCGCGAATTTTAATCTATACAAAAGAATAAGGTAAAAAATTTCCCCCATGGAGAAATAACTTTAGTTTTGATACGAGACTGAAAAAGGTTTTAAAACAACTTTATTAGATAATGTAATTAAAACGTACAGTGGATGAATAAATGAGTAGAAAAATATTGAATTCTTGACGAGATATGAAGCCACGACCGAGTAGCTGTGGTTAGCGTTAAACTCTCAGACGAATACTGGGTTTGAACTGCAAGAGTGTTTGTTTTCGTTTAAGTTCGTATCAATAACTATTATTATCTAATACTATCTATATTATTTATCCATTTACTCAGCAAAAAATGAGCTATGTACAAAAATTAATTATTCTATTCTTGTTTTAAAAATTGCTTCTTGGGTAACATGAATGTGCACATCTCTGAATTAACTCGAGTTTCTCTATTGCAAGGTTAATTATTAGGCAATCTTGAATCGTTGTGTATTCCCCGGAACTTTGGGCGGTTCTATCCAGCTTGATTGAATCTGTGTCCTGGCCATCGCGGTTTCGTCGGGTTTGCTCTCAGAGGTACAATGGCATTTGAACTGATAACTGGTGCCACAGGCTCCTCAACTTTACTTCTTCTCACTCTAACGGTTTCACGCGCAGGAACTGAGAGGTCTGGGTTTAGTAATCTTGTTAAGTCATCGATGACTGGAGCCGCTGAAGCGAGGCACAAGAAAAGCAGAAAAACAGTACAACCAGACATGCGCATTATGAATTGAGGGTTCTTTTCACGACAATCCCCTGTAAAGAAAGACAAAAATTTTAGTAGAGAGAAGTTCTGTTTAACCACACATCAAAGAGCAAAATCGAAAGAAGTCGTAAACTGAATTCTAATTCTAGGTTTCTTTTAACGACAATCCTCTGTCATGAAAGACATTAAACAAGTTATTAAAAACGGTAATAATTACTTTTGGTAAAAAGAAAGAAAGAATTTTTTTCTGTTCAACCTTGCACGCAAAAGCCGCGTCAAAGAGCAAACTCGAAACAAGTCGTAAACAATTCTAAAAAGGTTTCAAACTGTTAAAAACTTTTCCACAGGTCTTTTGTCTTTCTTCTGTAGTGCAATAGGCCGTAGCGGTTGGTGAATTTATTTCTTATGATTATATTTTTCTCGATATCAACCAACAGTTACACACAAGTGAGAGTTCTGCAGTTAGGTAAAGATTGTTGCCAATTAAGACGATAAACTTATAGAGTTAATGACTGTCTCCTTGTAGTTCAATATTATAGGGTGAGTGTTAGTCTGGGGTATAATGGCTAGTGGTTGTACAACACTCGGATGAACGAAATCATATTTCAAGGCTTAGAAAAAACAGAACAACATGTACAATGACTTTCTTTTCCTTAGAGAACAACCCAAAGTAAACAGCAGTAAGTCTACTTTGGCAAGGCGCAGTTTTGTTAGCTATTCTTATTTCTTGCCATAGGCCGATTGCAGAATGTCTTACTGACCTGTAGTCCAAAGTAATCAGGAGTGGGATCCGGACTTTCAGCAAAGCAGCAGAGCTTCTCAAATGATTTTTCGTGCTGGCAGTGAACACGACTAGGATGAACCAAGGAGCGGAATTGCTGTGTATGAACTCTGGCTCCAGCCGGTATTATATAATGATTGGTCTGTAACCCGAGACGGTCACCAGGCGGTATACGACATGCATCAAAGTGAGAGGCGGCTAAAACAAACGGGACAGACTTGTTTCACAGCCGCGAAAAAAATAGCCGAGAGCCGGCAGAGCGGCGAGGAGCGCTTACTAAAGATCATTAAAGATGATTTTACAGTGGGGTAAAATCATAACCATATGAAACAGAAACACTTTCAAAAGCTTGAATTTATTTGTCCACTAAAACTCGTCCCCTTCTAGTTGTATAAATTAACGCTTCCGTATTTCAGTTGAGCACAAGTTTTCATATCTCAGCTTGAGAAAAACTTAACACAAAGTATCTTGAAGGATTTCTGAGGGCACACTTTTGTGGTTTGTAATTGTTTCAAGTGCATCTGTCGACATTTGCTCGTTATCAACTACTAAAGAATAAAATGTAAAATATTTAACAAATCCAAAATCATTTTTTTCCCAATATCTTCGATAGAACCAGATGCAGTCCTCGAAAACCGTAACCGGCTCGAACAATTACTTACAAAGTATACTCCTTTGTTGGCGATTGAATTTAACGAATAATTTGATTCTGTTTTCAAAGTTCATATTTTGTAATCATTTCTCAGTACGTGAGCGTTCTGACAACATTTACGTCATTTACCGAATAGGCGGTCAAGCTTTGCGGTTGGGTCCAGCAAAACACCTCCACTAAAGAACTTGAGTCCTTACCTCAACTCCGCTAATTGTTTTATTAATGTTGCTTGAGCTAAAAAGGTGCGAAGAACTAGAAATACCAGAAAGTAAAAACTCCGAATCTGTACGCATTTCAAGACTTCCAATGCACGAAGCCAGGTTTTTAATTGACAACTTAAAGACCTTAGAGAGTTTTACAAGAAATGATAAAGTATCGTTAAAACTATTTCAACTACACTTGCAAAAATAAAAGGAATATTTTCACTTCAAACACTTTTACCAAAACAAAAGAAATTACATTTACGGTGGTTCGACTCAGGATTTGCTCACGTTTTTCTCATTTACTGAGTGATACCTTGCTGGCTAGCTCTCGACCGAGTAGGGTGCATAATAATATACTTTTTGGTCTGCCCTACACAGAAAATTCACTAAAATAAACGAATAGCTTAACGATCAAAAGAACGACAATTTAAAGTAGATTTTGGTGATCAAAAAAAAAAAAAAAAAAACTCTCGTGCGCATGCGTAAAGTTTATCGAGTGGTAGAAGAGCGTATGTCCAAAAGAATCGCTAGTAATAACTGGTTTTACTGAAAACTGGTTCATCAAACTTCTTGTCAACCGTACTATTTGTTGAAACAAGTATAACCTTATAGGTTTGGGTAAAAAATGTGTACTTCGTCAATTGATAAACTAAACAAAATTTTATCCACTTTGTATTCAATGTGAGACAAGAATAACAGACCGTTGAGTCTAAACTAGAATATTAGCCACGGTTTTATAAAAATAAAGTAGTGAGGAATTCTGCCCGGTGACGTTCGAGTTGCTTTATCTATAATTGAAAAAAAATATTTGAAATTATACGATTGGCACTTTTCCTGGTAGGGAACACAGAATGATTACAAGCCTTTTCGTGTCCATCGCTTGTCCAGGGGCCCTACTATGGTTTTAAATTCGGAAAGTGATGGAGGTGGGGGTGGAGATGGGTGGCGGCAAATTACAGTGAGTGGATGGGACCTCTTCGTGACCACCGCTTAATACTGCAAAGGCTTTCGATCGACGTAACTGCATATACTTTATCAATTAAACTTTCCGGCTTAGCACCTCTTTAAGTTCAAAATTGACCATTTAAAGTATTCAGAGAACTTGAGTGAAAGCTCAAAATTTCAAGGCGGCGTTTTGTTGAAAATTGACCGTAGAGTGAAACCGCCTTTCGGCAGCAATAAGTAGCGGTTTCACGTACAAATGACCAGTTAAAGTTGCTTTAGTGTTGTCATTAATTGCTCAAACAACGTATATAAAGAAAGACTAGATGAAACATTGAAAACGATAAAACACCATGTTTGTTTTGAGGCTTGTAAGAGAGACGATACAACCGTTTCTATCGCTGGCACCTCGTAGATTGGTCGGTAAAAGTTCGATACATTCACCCCGGCTCATGGCCTCAAGGACGGCTTCGCGTGGCTGTGTGTATATCTTCGCAGCGGTTTTCCTGTGAAAAGAGCCCGACCTCAACACATCTTCAATTAAGAACTGATTAAACACAGCGGAAACTGTATAATTAATGGCGCAAATTATGGTAAAAATGGCAATGCTTAACAAGTTGTTGCGAGTGTACCATCCGTAAACCGTAGAAATTTAGTCATTTTAGAAAAAATAAAAACGATATAATACTATCTAAGATTCTGTAAAAAGGTTGGTATGCCAAATAACGCCGCGCCTCGCGCGAGAACTTCTTAAAATCGCTTGTGAGGCGAATTTTAGGTGGCGATGCATTGAAGGATTTTGCTGCTAGGTGGTAACAGCTGCCGCTTCAGTTCTGCAGTGAATAACTTAATTTTCTGTTGTGAACACGCAAAAAAAAGATCAGTCATCGGTGCATGTGTGCCAGCGTTCTGACAACATTTACCGAAAAGGCGGTCGAAGCTTTGCGGTTGGGTCCACCGAAACATCTCCACTAAACAACTTGAGTCCTTACCTCAATTCCGCTAATGGTTTTATCAGTTATTAATGTTGTTGAGCTAAAAAGGTGCGAAGAGCTAGAAATAACAGAAAATTATAGCTCTATGCATAACTCTACGCATTTCAGGAATTCCAAAGCTTGGGAGCCGGGAACTGTGTGATCTTAGGTATGGCCTGCTTAATAAGAAAAAGATAAAGAATGTTAAATTTTTTGCCGCCATTTTGTGTAACGACCACTTGACAAACAACAAAAAGTTCCAGCCAAAAAAAGACAAATTTTGTTTTCCCAATGCCTTCCAAAGTGACTGTACTGAATAGTGATAAAGTCTTACATTTTCTTGGGATTAAATATGTTTTGGTCTCTTCTCAGAGCTCATTTTAACATTTACCTTTGGCTATTTTTTGTTTAATTGCTTATCTTGCAAAACTAAAGAAAAGATAACTCAGACACACTCACCTTTTTTGTGCCAATGAAAATACTTTTAGTTTTCAATATTTATACCATATCTGCATAGGCTACCCATTTTTCTTTGTTTGCAATAAAGAAAAAAAACCTGAAATGGATTTTTGGTTAATTAAGGATGGACCAAGTGATAAGTAAATGCTGTTTGACCCCAAATCTGAGTAACCGCGAACTTTTCCAAATTCCTGGGTTCGAATGCGGCGTGTTACAAAGTATAGTGGCGGCTATTTTAATATCATTTTGTCTTCGTTCAATTTCATGTAGACACCGCCGCCATTAATGAATAGGGTTTATGATATCGAATATTATTTACAAGATTTAAAATAACTTTGTTTATTCCCGGGAGGAATCATCAGTTTTTGGATTCGGTTTATGCCATTCAGGCCCAGAATAGTTTACGAAATTTATAAATTTCAAAATGTTTTAGGCCTGAATCAGGCACAAACTGAAGGAAAACTAACAAAGAACACTAGGATAGAAATGACGTAATCAAAAAAGAGATAACAAAGTATATGGAAGAGCGAAGATTGTGCACGCTGTTCATATGACCCCGGTCTAAAGGGTTGGCCCTTCCACCAGGGACAACTTGACCTGCAGTTTATACGAGGTTTAATTTTGAACCCGGGACAACTTTGCCCTGCTTTTTCATGAAAATATGTGGCCTAGGGAGGGTCGACCGTGGGAAATTATTTCATGAAGCATAAAAACTACAATCTACTTTCAAAGATCATTTAACTTTAAAATACACAGTACAATAATATTGGCAAGCAATTGCAAGCTTTCTACTCCTTCGTGGAGCCTTGTTCACGCTAAATGAGAGCTCTTGAGATATCCAGGACACCAAGTCCAAGTCGAAGTTTTGGACCACGGAGATCGATGGTTGGAAAGGGGGATCATAGAGACAATTTGCATCCGTGTTCACAGGTCTGATTTGAACAAGGACTCAGGCAGATACTTGCTCCCCCACATCTGGGACAATCTGCTGCAGTCACGTGTTTGTAAAGCCTTTGACCGATAACATCTCAAGAATTCTCACTTAGCGTGAACAAGGAAATGTTTATTTTGAGAATGATGGCCCAGGTGCAAAGAAATGTGTCACCTCGGCTTGCCGAGTTATCTCTTGTACTCGAGACAAGCGGGGCACCATATAAACAGTTAGCTCCTTTTCATAAAGAATTGTATGAAAAATTGGCTCGCTCCGAGTATCTTGCCGGGCTAGATGAGGCATCCTTTCATTTCCGGGCAACTTTCCTCGTGTAAACAGCGCGAAAGAAAAAGGCGTCTCGCGTTCCTCTCCACTGTTGATAGTAAAAAACGTTTGCGAAAATCGAAATTGAGCGTGCAAAAAAGATGGCCTACAAGCGAATAGCCAACTGTGCTTCTTCTACCCAGCTTGCTCCGAACTGAGCCAAATATTCAACTCTAAGAGTATTCTTCTCTTCTAGTTTTGTCTTTTGTTTTAAACTTTATCGGCGACGTTGTTTGCACGTGATCATCGGTTTTCGCTTCTACGGTTGAATCGCCGCGTTGGCCAAGACTTTGCCACTTCGGCTGTGCCAAGGCCGCCAGGGCAGACGCCAAGCACAACACAGTTGCGATGCAGTTTAAGCCGAATACCAAAAATCAACGACCGTTTTTAGCACCTCTTTAGGCTTAATTCAAGAGCAGTTAAAATATCTGGAGAGTTTGGGTGGAAGTTCAAACATTTATTGGTGGTGTTTAATGGTGAAAAATGACCACAGAGTGAATAACCGCCTTTCGGAAGTAATTAGACGGTAACTTCGGCTTGTTCAGTCGGTTTTTTGCCGTGGCTCAAAAAAGAACGGCAAAATAACAAAATAAAAAAAGGGAAAGTCAAATTTTTAAGAATAAGAAAACGCAAAGTTTATGAGACGATGCAAACGATTCAGTCGCTGAAACTTTTAGTTTTGTCGGTAACAGTTCGACGTTAGATTCGTTTTTTGAGTATCACTTCATAATATACACAACCAATAAGTGTTGACCAAAAGAATTTTGAAATCATTTTTTTACCACAGCTGCGGGAGTCTGAATGTTTGATTATAACAAGCAACACATTTGACCTCTTTTAGAAGAATGTAATATATCTTCGGGTAAAATCAATCTATTAACAAGCTACACTATTTGACCTCTTTTAGAAGAATAAAATAACCTTTGGGTAAAACTCGTATTTCCTAGTACGATCTGTTTTTTCAAAATGATATGCAGTGTATATAAAAACCGGAAAACCAAAGCACAGCATTATCTCCTGTGTGATGTCTTCTTACTTATCTGTTTATTTATCGTTAAAAAAACACGAAACTTTTGACCGCTCAGTCGCCTTCCGATCGAACGGGACGGCTTTGGACGGCAGTGTATATGACATACACGGCGGTTTTCTTGTAGAAGAAGCCGATTTTTCAATTGAGAGTTAATTGATAACGGCAGAAATTGTTGTTCGTGTCAAGTTACGCGTAGATCAGTATTTAAAGCCTTGAGTCTTGTGCCTTCATACAGCAAAGTTGCTTGTGCTTGCTATCAGATCTCAAGAGACACTCTGTGTAGTTCTAACTCGAAAGTGCAGAACTCCATTCCAGCCTACAGAACCCTAAAGCGAAGGACAGGTAAGGTGATTTTTATTGTTTAAAGCAAGATATGTAAAGCATAGTCTTGGTGGTTTGTTAATGTAGCTAGCTACTCTCGCCTTAAGGCAGTCCTAGTCAAAATCGATTTTGTTTTAAAATTTTGATCTTATATTGGCATTGAGCAAAAAAGAATTAGATTTGTTTATACCTGGGCTAACGTTGTTACGCAAGACGAAAACAAAAACATTGAAAGAAAGATTGGCACTTAAAGGAGAGTCATCCTTTTGTAGCATTTTGACAAAGTTAAAAAAACACAAAATAAGCAAGTTTCTGCTCTTGCAACTGATTATATTTGCCAACAAGGCACAACTGAACCTTAAGTAGACACGCTTATCGACCCGGGAAGTGATATGTAAAACTGACCAGTTGACGCCATCCAAGTGAGTTTTGTGTCGAGATTTTTCACACAACTCATTATTGAGTATGACAGAATATCTCTTGGCGGTATAACTAAAGCTTATTCAGTTCCTCTTCTTGTAAAAGCTACTAAAAACGCTCTTGGTAGTGAACGGATGAAGTACAATTCTAATATAACCATAAATTCAAATTCATTACATTTACACAAGAAAAAACCTAATGGCTTTAAAGAATCCGCCATTATTTTTGTTGAAAATCACGGGCAGTTTGTCGCTCAATTGACAGTGAGCAGGTTAGCCAATCAGATCACAGAATTCTTGACAGTATGCGTACAGTTGGTTGAATCATTATTATGCTAATAAGATGTTTTTGGAATTAACAGAAAACAGAAACATAACCTAGAATGATTTTTGTTTTCCATCTTTCAGTAGATAAGTTTGAGAAACCCTTCTGTCACGATGCATACTCTTCGTCCTAACGGATTGGTGGTGAGCTTTTTGCTTTTCCTGTGCCTCGTCTCAGCGGCGCCAATCGTCGATGACGTCACAAGACTACTCGATGTTATTGAAGCACGAAGTCCTGCTAGAGTGAAACGCCAAGAGCCTGTACCGGTTGAAGTTCAGCCAAATCAAATCATTGCCGCCCCGCGAGCAAGACCGACTAAGCCACGATACCCGGGCCACAGATTCGCTCCAGCCGGATAGAAAAATCAAAGTTTCTGGAAGATCGACGAAGAGAATATTTTCGTGAAATTGTAAAGCGATCAGATCGTACAATTTAAATGATAAGATCATACACTCAAGACGCGAGAAAGCACTAATGTCAAAAAGTTTTATAAAAACATCTATAGCTAAACCAGAAAATTGAAACTGAAAGATTCTAAGTTCTATAGATATCTATTGTAAATAATCAGGCTCAGTCAAAAGTTTGGTTAAAACCAAAAATGAAATGATTCTTTGACTTTATATACACACTGTAAGTTTTTGAATTGGAGAAAAGCATTGGATGTTTTTTGTGGTTAATTCAAATTATTTTAGAATGAAAATTTTAATAAAAGGCATTTACAGCTCAACTGTTTGTGAGTTTTGCACAACTATCATCCTTCAATAAAACGTGATTCTAAAAATTTCTGCCAGTAACTGAACAAAATATATTTGTTTTTGTCTGTATTCCTTTTTTTTCATTCGTTAAATCAACAGTCTGCGAAGGGCTTTTTAACAATGATCTTTACTTTCAGCGATGATCAGACTCAAAACTAAGAACAGCAGGCAACGGAGCTGGCAATTTTTCAGTTTTACAATGCACGGCAAGTGTGCCATTGCACCCCCTCCTCTCCCTCCTTACGGGCCTTCATACAATAATCGGAATCAGACTTCAAGCATTATGCGGTGCGTTTAAAATGTTCTAGATTCCTTGTTAATTTTTCTACTTATTACGTTCTTCAGCTTAAGTGACCATTCGGACAAGTTCAAGTTTAGTGGTCGCCTCACGTAACCGCAGAGTTAAAAACCGCCTTTCGGCGGCCCGCAACAATTTTCTCACGTACTCGAAACTTGTAACAGTCGTTTGGGGTTTGAACGAGACATTTAATTTACATAAGGAAAAAAAGGAAAAAACGGCTCAGTTGTTGTGCAACATGGCACGTACCTAAGATATAAAGTAGAGTACGTTGGAGAAACTTGCAGTAATTTTAAGATAAGACAATCGGAACAGGAAAACTTTGAGCCAGCCTAACACATTTATCGAAACAAATAATGCAATTTCGAAAGTTAATTTTTGAGCACTGCCGAGCAATGCCAATGGATACTACGAAAGTTCAAAGAAGCCATTTCCATCGTTGAATTTAAAACCGAGTTTGAACAAACAGATAAAAGCTTTTGAAATGCATTCGACCCTAACCAAGAGGAATATAAACACAATAGCTTTTGTTCGAACACCCACCATTGCAATTTCTTACTCACAGTCTCTTAACCCGATGACGAGCAAGTCGGCCGCAAACGTTCATTTTTAGTAACAAAACATTTTTTTATGCAAAATTAGTTTTGAAATAAATCTAATAGGTTTTGTCACTGGGAACAGAGTGTTTATAGTTAGAAGACAGCTCGGTGTTCGGTTTGATTACAAGCTCCTTCCAAAGTCTCGAGTCCAGACACTTCACTTTGCCCGCCGACTCCTTCAGGCTGCATGCCTTGGAGAACCACCCGGGGAATGAGTGAGGAGGGCATCCAAGATACACCACAAAAACCAAGAATAAGCTCGACTATCGTCCACTAATCTCAAAAAAGGATCTATTGGCCAGTATGAATTTACGGTGATATTTTCCTGCCAAACACTTCAAAATCAATGAGAAAAAAGTTGATGAGAAAATCACATTAACCTGAATTTAACGTTCCTTGCCCTGTTTTATCTTTATTTCACAGGCTGACAAGAACGAAAAAACACAGTGCAATATGTTTTCACCTTCAATTAAAGTAATTTTTAACAACCTTACAGCCGGGTTCAAATTATTACGGAATTCTTGGAGTTGTTTAGTGCACGTCTTGTCTCTGAGTTACTCCTCCGCGCTCAACAACTGGAATCTCGGCAAATCAACCATTCGTGGCTTGCTCAATAAGTAAGTGAAAAAAACTGAGCGATAAAAGGGAAAGCTGCTACATTCAGTTTACCTGATCAACCAAAACAAGTGTTTTCTTGACGACACATTAAAAAGTGGTAAAGCAGTAAAAGTTCAGGGTCCAAACTACTCCTCTTAACATTACAAAGCTCGGAATAAAGCCACTGAACTTAAGAAATGGTAAAATTAAACAGTTATCATGGAAACAGCAATGGTTAAACTGGCAGAAGTCCTTTAATAAAGAACTAACGGTTTCACAGCGGGTTTCTTTAAGTCAAATCCCATTAGTTCTCTCCCGCTTTTTTGATTGCTTCAAGTTTGTCTGCTGCCTCAAATAGTTTCCTTTCAAAGAATATGCTGAGCTGTGTCGCCCAGTAACCGAATGGGTCTCGCTCCTGGGAGGGCGTCTGGCCGCCGTTGTCAGCTTCTTCTTCACCTCTGCTGCCCAGGTTCACACTTGCACTCAACTGGGAACCGCCTGGATGAGACAGACAGTACACACACCTTAATAGCCGAGTACGAGATCTTTTATTGTGCACACCGAGCGTAACGATGTCTGTGCGAAAAACCGAGGGCAAATATTTTTCCATACAGACCCAGAAAACGACGTTTTAAGATGTTTGTTACATGGCTTCAGTTTTAGATCAGTAAAAAAGAACACACGGTTATTTCTGCACGCTCGTGTTAGCATGAAATCGGTCCAACAACTTTTCAGTCCAGTGTGGGAAGTTAATGGACTGATTTTTAGCCAATGAGCATGCAGGATTTGGTTATTGACCCTAGAAATGCATACAAGTCTTTTTTCACAAGCCTCGCTGCCGACAACTTGAATCAAGCAAAATGAGTCATACTTCAAAAGGAAGATTGATATTTTACCAAAATAGTCTGCAAATCTAATAGTTGCCCTTTCAGAAATTGCCATATATTCAGGAAAGAATGGACTGTGCAAATCCCACAGCACATGAGAGCTATCCCCTGATAAAAGAGTTATTTGTGCCTATTTGCTCAGTACTTAGCTTACTGTGCGTGCATAAATTTCACTGAGTTGTCGGCCTCATACAACCTTATGTTGAAAATCAAACATTTTGTTCAGGGAATAGCTCTTGTGTGCTGCAGGCTTTAGATGTCTTATTTGAATCTCTTATGGGTTTTAGCAACCCAGGGTTTTTAAAAGAGTCCAGTACTGCAGTTACCACAAAAAATAATAGGAAGTGAAAGCCATTGTGACTACTGTATGTACACTGCCTGTATTGCACTAATGAGTTCAGGTACTGACCGAGGTTCTCCTCCTCATTTCCTGAGGGTGCAGTGGGCGGCAGGGACTGAACAGAAGGCTTGTTAGTTGAATGCACAGATGAAACACGCTTGCCTCCTCCTCCATCTTGGGATCCTAGTCCGCAGCTCTCTGGGGTCTTGTCTGGTGAAATAAAGATCGCTGACAATTATTAGTCTGCAATAGGCTACAAACTCCACAAAAAAACATGTCTTAGAAACCAAAGCCAAACTACAAGCAGTTTCTTTTCCTCCTCTATAGTTCATCAGTTAAGCAGGTAAATCAAGATTTCTGACGTGAGAGAAATGGGGTTAGGGAAAAAACTAACTAGGAAAGGGATGGGGTGGGGAGGGAGAGAGTGAATTTTGTCCTACTTAGCCCCAGTTCTTTGGTTCACTTCGGTTAAAAATAACTGTAGACAATACACAACACTGACGTTGGAATTAAACACTCAAAATTTAAAATGCAAAGTACAATTTTTTTCGAGTATGAAAACCCATACTGCAATATTCTAAGTACCAACAGCAGTAGCCACATTCCGGCCCCTTTGCTAGCCATTGATATACCACCAAGTTTTATAAATTTCATCAGAATATTCCAAGTTATACTCTATAATGTGTTCAACTAAACTGGGTCTGTGCACTTAAAAACATTAGGGCTAACATAACTTTGAAAATAATATTCTGAATGAATTAGGAATTATGTATTTCAGTCATGCCCAAGCCTGCAAGATTGAGCAGAAGAAGCCTGTTGCCATACCTTGTTCCCTATTCCTGTTGGGTAAAACAGATTGACCATGTGCTACCACAGACTGCCTCTTGTGCTCTGTAGCATCTCCTGCCCCCCCTCGGGAGCCTCTATCAGGGGAGCGCTCTCTTGATGGAGAGTCCACTGCTGACAAAGTACCTTGATCTTGATCCCCTGCACAATTGGACACGTTGAAGTTATTGGTTTGAATTACAGTATATTTAACAATTATTCCAAGAGCGTGCATTGGATATGAGATGGTAAATAGCCAAGTTGGCTATAAATCATCTCCTATCCAACAAGCACGAATGGAATAATTGTTTTATTAAATTTAATTAGTTTTCTAAACTCTTCCATACTTAAAAATAA
>JAOBAT010100647.1:0-15948 GCA_026413305.1 Hydrozoanthus tunicans
CTTGGGCCTCATCACTGTATTGGTATGAACTTTGCCCAGTTTGAAACCAAAGTGATCCTGACACGCCTTCTGCAAACATTCAAAGTCAAGCTCCTTCCTGGCCAGACTCTCAAGTCAGTGGAGCAGATGACTGTTCGCCCTAAAGATGGTGTGCGGTGCACATTAACAGAACGATAAGCTTCATGGGAAAATCCCCAGAGTGTGAGCTGGGACCAACTTTAATGTTGTAGCTGTATGGGAAGTTCTGGGTTTTAATTTTTAACCCTTCAGTCCCAGTTGTACTGGTAAATTCTCCTTACTAGAGCCCATGTACTTTACATAAAACAAGTTGAGAGAATTTTAATTTGTATGTGTTATGAAAAGAGAATTACTGAGATAACTGACTTGGACTGAAATGATTAAAACAGAAGAGTTTTCAATTATTGCTTTTGATTTTAATAAGGGTGTAAAGAGGATCTTTAATTAGTGTATTATTTTTTTAGTCTAGTTGGAAACAAAAATTTAATTGATTGGTAACCACAGTAGATCATTTAAAGTTGGTAGGTTTTCAAATGGTGCATGATGTGTAATAAAATTAATGCATTTTTTCTAAATACAGGAAGTAATTAGGCCTTGGTGTTAAGCCTGGTGACAACACTATTCTCAATAAGTTGATGTTAATGGATTATGCTGTTGTTTTTGTTTTCAAGGATGATACAAAAACACTTGAAAAGAACAATTGTTAACTCAAGTTTTTTTGGCATCTTTTTTCAACTGTCCAAAGAAAGTTTTGGGCAGTTGCAGACATCTTTGGCTGTTGGAGCTATGATACAAAAACACTTGAAAAGAACAATTGTTAACTCAAGTTTTTTG
Organism: Hydrozoanthus tunicans; assembly: GCA_026413305.1. Classification (NCBI taxonomy): domain Eukaryota; kingdom Metazoa; phylum Cnidaria; class Anthozoa; order Zoantharia; family Hydrozoanthidae; genus Hydrozoanthus; species Hydrozoanthus tunicans. The sequence continues at coordinate 853 of JAOBAT010100647.1, forward strand.
GCATCTTTTTTCAACTGTCCAAAGAAAGTTTTGGGCAGTTGCAGACATCTTTGGCTATTGGAGCTATGAAACATTTGAACTATGTCAAATTATGAGTTTCTAAAACTTTCAAAGCTTATCTTCATATGGTTTCTATAAAGTCGTTGGCAAAACATTTAATTTGTCATTTTAGTAGCTTGCACATTAGGAATTCTCAGTGGGTGATATTTACAAAACCAATGGGTTTCTTTTGTTATTAACTGATATTTTGAAGAGCACTTAGATGTAGAGAAACTTTGTAAGATCAAATTTAAGGCGGTAGTGTATGTTTGGCAATTTTATTATCCAGCAATTTCAAAGCACTAGTAATAAAAACAAATGCACCCTCCCTGCTGGTGGGGGAAGGTACAGTAGTTTGAGGATGCTATTGACAGTAAAAATAATCCAATTGATAAGCTGCAAGGCCGAGCAGCTAGCTCCAGTTTACACTGAGGAAGAACTCAGGATCGAGTTCGAAAGCTTTGTACTTTCAAAATATTAGGTTGGTGTAACCAAGAATAGTTTGTATTTTATTTCATGAAAATGGCATGAACACAGAGAAGAGTACTATGTAATATGGCCTTCATAGAAAAGTCTCTAGAATGTGGAATAAAGTGCAATATATCCATGAACTCAATGTTTACTATTAGTTTCAAAGTATTGCTTAAAGAAAGTAAAAACTGTTGCCCATGCAGCATGATGCTGTTTATCTGGTATAATTTTTGTTAGCTAGACTAAACTACAGTATCTGCAAATAAAATATAGATTTGCAAGACTTTGTATTTACTTATTTCATGATAGATGTAATGTCCACAAGATCTACACAATCTGCTGGACTGCAGGCATGACTGTTATCGATACATATCAATGTGTGCCGAGAAACAAACACAGAAAATAATTGTTTAACTAACTAACTATGACATGACAATAAAGCTCTAGAAAGAAACAGTGAGCAACAAAAAATTTACTCAAAACGTTTATTAGATTTAAATAGTACAAATATGCTTGGGTTGTGTGTACACTGGCCATGGTACATTGAAGTTTTTTTTTTTCACAGCCCTTTATTAATGATCCACATTACAATTCTGAACCTCACTGTAATCATTCCAATGTACAGACAGCTACAATGTTGTTTAGTGGTCACTGATCAGGGACTGAGGTAAAATTGGAGTGATAAAACTTGTTTATTCTCCTTGATACACTGGTGGTCGTTTCTCAGCGAATGCCTTCAGCCCTTCCAGTCTGTCTTTGGTGGGAATAACCTGCAGTATTAAATGTAGACTACAAATTAACAAAAAATAATTTCTTCAAATACCTGATTGCACATTTAAACCAAGAATGGCTTAACATGTGAAAATTCATTACCTTTTGTTTTACAGGGAGTGTAACTAAAACTATTGACCAGACAGTGTAATTATATGGAAATACTGCCACAGGAGCGCCTCAACTTAATATCAAATTTTATAGTCGCTAGCTGGTTCAATGATGTAAATCAATAATTTATTATAAAAATTATTCTTGCTTTTGAAATATAATTATAGCAGCATAAAAATTAAAGTTAAAGTATACTCTGATAAGTTTATTTAATACTGTTTATGTAAAGTGGTTATTGTAGAATTTCTGTGCACAATAGTTAAGAATTGTTACTTAATTTCCATGAAATCAGTTAGTGTGTGCCAGCTGTCTCTAAGTATATAGTTATTAATAATATAGACTGAGTTGCTTCAATTATTGATACAGAGCCTTATTAAGTAACCACATGCACAAGTTTTCACAACAACCCTTTCTCCCGAAACACAACAAGTTTTGCAACTTTTGCTTTTGATGTGATCAGCTTGGGAGAGCTTTTCATCTTTAATTGCTTCTTTGTTTGTACAATTCTCAACAGAATATATGACAGATTTGTATACAACAAAACACAGACTTAACAATACACATTTCCTCTAACAGCAGTACTACTGCAGGAAGTGTGGAAATGTGCCACTAATAATGATGCATTCTCATTTTCTTATTACAAGAAAACTTATTTTGTTTGTCCAGTGTAAGGATACAATTAGGCAACATGTAAATATACTGGCTGGGGCTTAAATTTAAGGGTTCAGGTGGAAATTCCCAACAGGTAACTGCATCCAACATCAATCAGTCTTTATTGATTTGTCCTCTTGACATTAACATCAAAGACAGTTCTAAGGGTAACTTGCAACCTGAAAGAAACTTTAAAAGGTTTCTAAACTTATTCTCTTACCTGTGCATAGCACATTTCTTCAACTGCCATGGCTGATGATAAATCGACCTACAATAAAATATAAGAAAATTAATAGAATATAATTACTAGAAGTTTAAGCTTTGGGGGAGGGGGGGGAGGTTGTTCATTGACTTTTTTCTATCAATATACATAGAAGCCTGCACTCTACTCAATACTTCTGTTGCACAACAGTCAGACACCCACCTCTACACCCCTGTTGATTGATTGCTTGGCCATCCGAACTGCCACAGGTCCATTAGGGAGAATCTCTTCTGCTAGTTTTAAGGCCCTCTCATAGGCTGCTTCATTGTTCTCTGTCTGCTCCACAGCATAATCAGCAAGACCAATCTGCCCAGCTTCAGTTCCAGTGATGATCTTTGCAGCAAAGATTAGTTCTTTAGCCTTAGATGGCCCAACCAGACGTGGCAATCTTTGTGTGCCTCCTGTAACCATACAAACATGTAATAGCTAAAGCTTAATCTTTTCTTGAGCAAAGAGGCCGACTAGGCTTATTAGTCGTGCTTATGTCCAGTTTCTGGAGTATTAAGGAGGTGAGACTCCCCCTCAACTGGGTTCTAATCTATCACAGGCTAGCCCTCAGCAGAACTAAGCTGGTATGTACTTATTTATACAGCTGAGTCAACTGGAACATGTTGGGCAAATTATCTTGCTCAAGCACAAAACACAGTGGTCTGACCTAGATCTGAACTCTCAACTTTAGTCTAACACTTTAACTGCTCTGCCATTGTGCTGCTGACTTAATGAATACATAGCATAGCTAAGTTTTTTTCTCAAGATTGGGGTCAAAAGTTAAGTTCTGCATGTAGAGCAAAATTGATTTAACAAAAGATTTGTCCATGCATAAACACTGTGCATTTCTCTACACAACAGTATATAACATTAAACTACAGTATACATACATAACAATCTTGTATACCTGTAGATTCTCACCTGCTCCAGGAATAATAGCCAGACGAGTTTCAACAAGACCAAGTTTTGCATTACTAGCAGCAATCCTGAAATCACATGCAAGTGCAATTTCTAATCCTCCCCCCAATGCATGTCCATCCAAAGCTGCAATTGTGGGCATTGGTAGGTTGCTCAAATCTGAGACTAACTGTCGTGCCATGGACACAAATGGACCCACTTTATGAGCAGCCATTTTTTTTCTTTCCTTCAAATCAGCACCAGCACAAAAAATGCCTAACAACACAAATCATAAATAAAAATCAGTAATTTGTTTTTCCCAATGAAAGTTATCGAACAAAAAAATGTTTTTGAAAATTGTTTTTTACAAATAGGGTCACCAGGGTCATAAAAATCCTGATGACATACAATCTAACACAATCAATCTAAATTAAGTTTTACAACTGTAATAACTTTAGCAAGATGGATACTGATATTTACAGTGGCAATTAAAGTTATGTTTCAATGAAAGGGGTTCTAACAACCTTTATTTAAATACGACCATCATTTTTGTCAACTGAATGATAACTACGAACATTGTCAATTATAACCATAGGGTGTTGTCATCCCAAAGGGAGGTACTTCAGAGTCAAAAGGGTAGGGATGACCGTCACAAAAATACCCTAAAAAATACCAAAGGAAAAAATTTTCTACCCTAAAAAATACTTCTCGGTTTTAAAATTATACTAAAAGTAGCAATTGAAAGCTGAATTTTTCCCCTGGGTAGCTAGCGGGTCGGCACTAAGTCCCCTCGTGTTGTGCTGAACATATATGCAATGAACAAAGGCACGCACGAAGTAGAACATTCGTCAAAGGACGTCTTTTTAAAAGTTCTTATTGGTATGTACCCATGTTTGATAAAAAACAAGCAAGCAAGCAGTCCAATAGCTTGGCATTTTTTAAACCCTAAAAAATACCAGGCTCTTGGTTTAACACCGGATTTCTTTTTACAACCCCTAAAAAAATGACGGTCATACCTACCATCCCATTATAGGGAGTACCCCCACCTCTTGGGGTTGTCGTTCAGTGGCATATGAGAGAATACCACATAAATTCGAGTGAGGCCTTATCACTGAAACTGGGTATAATTGTCAGTTATATGTTTTGTTGTATCTACTACCACATAATTTTGATTTTATAATTATTATGTACCTGTATTGCTGTTTTTATCATTTTCCTTGTTACTGCATTTGTTAAAAATCATTATTGTAATTACTAAGTTGAATAAAACTTTTTTTAATGGCTGTTGTCGGTGTTTACATTTTTATCAGTAACTTGTAACACGTGTGAACTCACCTGGAACATTACTCTTCATGATCAATGCACAGACATTCTTGTCAAACTTCACGCAATCTAATGCCTCTCTGAACTATAACCAAAGAAACCTAATCAAATATACAATTTATAAATATTTCATTCTCGAAAATATATCAGTGCTATTGTACTCGTTCGCCAATTTCACATCAAATTTAAATTCTCCTAAAAGAACTTGCTTACAGTACCAATTTCATAAAATTTATGCTCATCGAGTTCTTGGCCGCTGGACGATCCAACACAAACAGTGCAATTCCTAAAACACAAAGAAGTCATGTCATTATTCTATTCCAACATTAAAATTCGAAAACTTCTGTATCAGTACTAGTTCTACTGAGAATATAGCGGTTCAACGGTAAGAAAAGATCATCTATGTATACCTTACAAGTGTCTATGGCTGCATACAGTTTAAAACAGATCGAAATTAAATTTAAAGCAAAGCAAGTAAAAATACCTTCATGTTGGTCACGAAGATACTCAAGTCTAAATTCGTCCAAATTTCCTTCTCCTTCATTATTTGTGCTTGCAAATGATCTACCACAGGTTCGCCGAACAATTCCAAACCGCACAGAATCAAAAAAGCTTCGCGAAACACAAAGAAACCTTCTGGCCGCCATCTTTAAATTGAGGAAAAAGTGTTCAGATTTTACTTGATGGTAATTGGACAAAAAATTCTGTTCTGTCCAATCAAAAATGATTACGGAATAGTGGTCAGCGGTGTGTCGACACAGCTGGAAAAAATGGCGGATCCATGTTCTTTTGCCAATACGGATGAGTGTGTTTGCAGAAACATATCCTGGTTTGTAAAAGTGTTTTTCGATAAGAAGCACTTCGAGTGTAAAGCTGATTTGGAGTTCGATGTAGTTAAGGATGGAGTTCAAAAACTGGTGCGTATTGAAATTGTATTTACCTTGCGTAACAAATATCGGTTGTCAGTCGATCGTCACAGGGTTGGTGGTGGCAATAAGTTTAAAATTCTTTTATTTCAGTAACAATTTATTTTTTAGTTTGTTTCGTAATTTTATTCTTTGTTTTATTTTTTACTCGTTTTTTTTGTTTTATATGATTAGAGAGTTACTCGATAGGAATAACCTCTTAAAATACTTCCTTTCAAGATTCATCTTGTCCGTTTTCATTTAAGATTCGTCATTTTATATTTTTATTTGTATTGTACAACTTAAACTATTTGAAACCACCAATTTGTGATTTGTTGACATTAATGATTTTAGGTCCTTGATACAAGAGATCTCGTTTTATCCAAAGTAATTGATGAAGAAACGAAATCTCAGCTGCCCTTCACGTCTAGAGAGGCTCATAAGGCGTTTGGATCAGCACTTGAAATTCAGTTGCAACGTTCTTTTGACAGGTTAGTGGTACAGTTTGAAGAAAGAACGAGACTCGTGAACACACAAACAATTCCAAAGTCATCTACTCTCAAGTGAAAAACAATTAACAACATGTTGTCAGTTTAGAGAGAGCTATGAGCTCTAATTATCATATGTTGCAGGGGCTCAACGTTGAAAATTTCAGTTGAGTACAATACAAGTCCAATGGCAAGTGCCGTTCAATGGCTGAACCCTGAGCAAACTGCTGGCAAAAAACATCCATATATGTTCACACAGTGTCAGGTAGGATTTTCATTGTCAAATGATACATTTTTCTTCTTGTTTTTTTTTCAATTTTATTTTTTTTGTTTAATTTCATTCAGTCTTTCACTGTTATGTTCATTTATTTTCTCCTACATTCATTCTGAAATGCCATAATACATTTTTCCCCTTTATTTATTCCTTAATTTGTTTTTAAATTTGTTCTATTTATATATTTTTTCAAATATAAAGTATGTTTAGCACTCCTTTTATGTTTTAGTAAATAATTTTTTGTGGCACCTGTATTGATATTTAGTAGTAACAATTAATCCTTCCAGTCCTAGTCAGTTATCAACATATATAGCTTCTCCTTAATATGTAACGCATACATCATATTAGGAAATTTGGTTGTGAAAAACAAAAACTGACCAAACAAATAGACTACTGAAGATGAAATGTAACATTCTCCCAAACTTGTTTATGAAAACTATGGGCTCTAGTCTGGAGAACTTACCAGTACCATTAACAGGAACTGGAAGCATTACTCAAGCATTATAATTATGGCTCACTTCAGTATATATATCAGCTGATTGAGCATATGAGATAGAATAAAACTTTGCTGGTTTAGCATTATCAGCTAGTTGCAGTGCAGAATTTTTACAAACTCTCAAGCTTCATACAGCGTTTGGTCAGGTGTTGTACAAATGCACTCATTTGAGTTTCAAAATGTCTGCATTCCTATTTTATAGCACAATCTGTGAACATTCTATTAAATCTTTCAAATTTACCTCAGTCTCACAAGTGACAAAGTTTGGAATTTCAGAAACACAAGTGCACATTGGGATAAAATGAAATTTTCATCAAGCTGAAGAAAGGAATAATAATTAATTTCCATCCCACTTCATGAATTTTACGTTCTATCCAGAGGCGTACATGTATTTCTGAAATGAACTTGAAAACTGGCTTATTGCTATTGTTTAATGTTTTTTCTTCATCAATGAATAACATTGCAAACTGAGCATTATTAGATTAATGATCAATTGTACCATTAAGTTAAGAATGACTGTTCTTGTGTACCTGTAGGCAATTCATGCTCGGAGTATTATTCCATGTCAAGACTCACCAGAGGTTAAAGTGCCATACCATGCCCAGGTAAAATTTACACTCTGTAAAATATAAGTAAAAACTATATCAGTTAAGCTGTACTCGCATGAATACTTGCATACTTTGCACCACTGTGAAATGTACATATAGAAAGCTAGTTGTATTATTTACAGTTATATTCATACAATTGATCATCATGTAAATACAATTATTTAATAACAATTTTGATTTAACAGAAAATTAGCTGTATTTTGAGTTCAAAGTTGTCAGGGCTCACACCAACCTACGAGCATCCCATGTTGGGGAGGACCTGGGGTGGAGGGATGAGAGGAAGTTCTCTCCTCTCCCCTCCCTCTGCCCCAGTCCCCAACCCAATGCTCTGCTATGCTGGCTAGACTTGCAAAATATCAGGAAAGCTGTTCAAAGTTTTCTGGAAATAAAAAAAACCTCCTGGAAACTCTACAAAATGGTTGAAAGTAATGTTCCAAGGGAGATATGTTTTTGTATTTAATGTACACCTTTTATGGCAGCCATGGCTCATGTGCCTTTGTTTTATTTTTTTGTTAAAAGTAAAACTGGGAGCTTTGTTGATCAGCCTGGAACTTTATAATGAATATCTTAACAAACCCTATGCTGTGTTAAGAAATTGAACTTCTAGCTGTTTTGTTGATGCAATCAACAGGTTTCTGTTCCAAAAGATCTTGTGGCCCTCATGAGTGCTGAGAGATGTGGAGAGACCATGGATCCTGAAGATCCTAGCATCAAGATCTTCAAATTTCAACAAAAGGCAAGATTTCATGCACAATTTAACACCTTAAGACAGTCAACAGGGAAGGTCAAAATTACCCAACTCCTAAAAAAAAGTATCATATCACAATGTTATTGCATATAACTGTGTTACAAATCATAATTGTTATTGTACAACTTCACATGGCATAAATGAACCTACTAAAATTGTTCTGCTTCCAACAGATGTTGCTTCATAGCTCAATCAGTTAGAGCACTGCATCAGTTTTGCAGAGGTGATGGAACCCTGTTTAAGCCTGAAATTTTTTCAGGCTTCTCTTTCACAATATTTGCTTATACTGTGTTTATAACCTTGAAGATCGAACCATGGAAATTTTAGAATAATGATTTGTAAAATACATGCAGTATGTGTTTTGGATTTCTTCATGTTTAAACTTCATTGGGTTCATTTTTTAATGGCTTGGATAGCAAAAAAAGAATTTTTTGAGGTATTTTCAAAAAACAATAATTTCATTCAAGTTTTGTTATCTTAAATAGCATTGTACATGAATCTAGAGTTTATACTATCATTTGTTCTTTATCCACATCATTTTCCTATAGGTTGCCATTCCAAGCTATCTCATTGCCATTGCTGTAGGTGCTCTAAAGAGCAAGTAAGTGTTGATGTGTAACAAGTGTTCAGTTTATCCTAAGAGCAAAAAAGTGTTTGTGAGATTACATCAAAGCAAAATTTTTGAATTTGAAGATAATTTCAGTACCTTTCTGTTTAACCCTACACAGTCAGACTAAAGTTAGTGCTCAAAGTTTTGTTTGTGCAACTGAATGCAACCAATAATTTGTTGTATTGAAACTGAGAGCTGATAGAAATGCCTGCTGTGCAAATACTTTAATGTTTAAACTAATATTGTCTTTAAACCACTATATATAGCAAAATCTAACTGGTCAAAACACAGTCCTTCATCATGTGGCCATTCTGTGTTTTAACTTGTTTTTGTTTCTGACATTGTTTTGACTCAAGGGGTCACAGGAGAACAAACAATATGACTCAAATGAGGTGTGCCATCCTTGGTTTAACCTCCTTATCCAATAAGATGTGAAGGCCTAATTGCTTGCAGTTGTTAGTGCAAAAAAAGCACATTAATTTTTCAGTTGTTTTAAGATCCTGAATAAGGAGCCAAAACCAGGCTCCTTACCAACTGGGCTAACCATAGGCCATTGTAGTTGCCTTGATCTTAGTATGGAAATAAAAAGACTCCTGTCATTAGTATACAAGCTGAAAACTGAAAATGGTATCACAATTAAACATTTAATTTAGCAAAAGAAAAAAATATGCCACTGTAGAGTACAGAGTACTTGGACTTCTTATCTGTTCATTTACTTGCCTTGGTGCAGTACTTCAGCACAGAATGATGTCATGTTTTAACACAGGTCAATAGGTTCAAGGTCAAGAGTTTGGACAGAGATTGAGATGCTGGAAAAGAGTGCCTATGAGTTTGCAGAGGTTTGAAAATTTTGGTTTATTAACTGGTTCTGTACATATTTTACAATACCAGGAAAGTTTCTCCTGAAGCCCCAAATAAGTACTGCGTTTTAGGTGACCTTTTTAGGTGACATTTTTTTCTGCTTTCCTGATTCCTCTGACATTAAATTTGAAAAAAAGATTTGCTCAGTTAGTTTGTTTTACTTTGTAGAACATGACAAAAAATATAATTTTCCCATAGTCCCCTTGGTGCCACTATGTTTTGTCTCATATACAATAAATATAGTTTTATTGTTCAAACTAGCAATTTTTTTTTGCCATTTTGATAGTTTTGTACTGTTGTACAGTATTACAGTTTCAGTTTTATATTAGTAGGCAAAGAGTCATTTCATGGGTTTACCACAGTCATCACTATTACGATTATGATTGTTATTTTATTTCTATTTTCAGGTGGACACTATGATTTCAACAGCAGAGTCACTTGTCGGCCCATATGTGTGGGGGATCTATGATCTCCTAATCCTCCCTCCATCTTTCCCCTATGGTGGTATGGAGAACCCTTGTCTCACCTTTGTTACTCCAACTCTTCTGGTAAGTCTCGTTTATTACTGCAATATTGAGGGATGGGGAACTATTGCGTCACCTTTGTTACTTCATACTTCTGGTAAGTGTTCTTTATCATTCCAGTATAGGGGAATATATAATTATTAACCTTTATCTCTTCTTTATTACTCCATTTTTTTGGTAAGTCTCTATCATTCCAAATGAGGGAATTGAGAACCGTTTATTTCACTTTTGTTACTCAAACTAAGAAGAACCCTTGCCTTACTTTGTTACTCTGAACCTTCAGGTAAATCTTGTCCAATATTTGAGAATGCAAAACTCTTTTCTCACCTTTAATACATCATTCCAACCATTAAGTGTCCTTTAACGTCGTTTCAACTTGGAGGAAAGTGTCGTGTATTTAATGAATACAAACTAAAACTACAACGATCCAAAATGGCTAACTCAAAACAAAATCGCACGTGCGTGCCCATCGCATAGGCATCCCAACTGTCCATAGGAAGATCATAACAGAAAGGAAAATCCCTCATCTTACCTTTGTCATTCCAGTCCTCTGGTAAGGCTATTCCTGCATTCCAGTATGGAAGAAAGAAGAACCTTTGTTTTATCGCATTAATCAAAACCTTTTGGTAAATGTTGACCTACATCCAATATTTGGGAATAGGGAACCCTTTTCTCACCTTTGTGACTACCTTGCTACCCATCTCGTAAGTCTCCTTTACCAATTCAGTATGATGGTATGGATAACTCTTTTCGCATCTTTGGTATTTGTTTTATCACCCCTGTGTGGTGGTATGGAGAAATTCCCTGCCTCATCTTTGTTACTCCTTTCTTCTAGTAACTCTCTGTTATCAAGTCGGGTAATAAAGAATCTTTGTGTCACCTTTGTCACTCAAACTCCTCTTGTCTGTCCATTCCTGCATTCTAATGGAGAATTCTTATTTCATCTTTGTTACTTTACCTCTTGAGGTTAGTCTCTTTCATCATACCAGTATGGGGAAATAGAAAACATTTGTGTCACCTTTGTTACTACAACTCTCATGGTAAACATTTGCTGCATTACAGTATGGAGGATGGAATAACTCCTTTGTCTTTGTTATTCCAACTCTTTATGTAAATCATCTCCATTATAGAATATGGGGAAATTGGGAACCATTTTCTATTCTTTATAACAGCCACTCTTATGGTAAGTCTTCTCCATCATCCCATATTTATGGTAATTAGTATTGAACATTTCAAGTTTTTATTGACTAATGAAAAAAAGCTCATGTGGTAATCACCATTTTTCTCTTTAGGCAGAAGACCGATCCCTGGCAAGTGTAAGTATTGTTTCACCTGCTATGTATTGTTTGTTTACATGTACATTCATTTCTTGCCATGCTTTTTAACTTTGTTTCTTGGAATGACTAACTATACAGTACTCTACAAGTATTCTGCATCCCCTGTTTTTTCAATGAACTGAAACCTTCCAGTTATGGGGTAGCCTCAATGTTTTTAAAATCTCCTACAGGTTGTAATCCACGAGATATCACACAGCTGGACAGGAAACTTGGTCACCAACAAAACCTGGGAACATTTCTGGTTAGTACTAAAAAAGCCTCTTCTGTAGGCGCTCTTACCAATGCTTACATCAACGTTTTGTTCAATCCGCACTATTGTGTAAGTTAACTCTTTCAGGTCAAAGCATAACAAATGGTGGGTTTGTAAATAATCTCAGCTATTAGTAACCATAACTTTACAATTAAATGGTTTAGAAGAATATAGGTTTGAGACATGAATAGACCATTTTGTCATTTTGAACGTACTTGATGACCCCTTCCGTTCATTCCAGTTACATTTGACAAGAACAGGAGCTGAAACCGTTAACCAAACTACGTCCTATTTAAGATGGTAGATATAATTCAATAATTCTGGAAAACTACTTGAGAGAAATATTGTGGATCTTAGCAGTAATTATCATTGCATAATGTTGTTATTTCAAAATCTTTTCTTAGAAACTAAATCTCTTACCAGATTCAGGGTAAAGGTTTTAAGTGTTTTCATTGTTAACTAGTTTACATATGAACACTGAATTTAGTCCTGAAACCTTGTACCTTTTACAGGCTAAATGAAGGGTTTACACGATTTCTTGAAAGAAAGATTCTGGGCAGAATGAAAGGAAATCAACTGAGCCAATTGAGTTACTTAGGTGAGACTGAGAAAGACTTTTTTATGAATGTCTTAGGTTGAATGAAGGTTTCACTGTTTTCCTTGAAAGAAAAATTATTGGAAGGATATATGGAGAAAAGAGACGACAGTTTGACTTTATAGGTAAGAAACACTATGAATAACTGCCATTGATGGCAAGTGATCCGTGATGAAGCAGCTGCTTTGATTATACAAGAAAGATATACCTTAAGAAGAGTACATATTTTTATTTAAGTAAGAAACGCTAAAGAGTTTCTTCTCCATGTGTGTATGCTTAAAGGCGCTTAACAATGATCAGTTTACCCTCAGTGGGTTGGTAATATATATTTACATCAAGCTAAGGCGGTCTGTGTATACTGGTACTCAATATGCCGACCAAGAAAGGATGGAAAGCTGGGTAAACTTCTGCAGCAAAGAAGTTCATCCAAACATTCAACTCTCAACCAGAACGGGGATTAAACCAGGGACCTCAGGCAGAGATCTTACCACTGCACCAACTCCTCAGCTGCCAATTAATACCAACCACAACACTGCTAAGACAAATAATAATCCAGAAAGAGTAACTGTGGTCCTTGAAAAAAAAGGTTATCCAAGATGAAGAATCAACTTTACCTAGGCAGTCCAAGAAATAGACAACAGTCTGCTGAATCGGCAAGGCATTTTGATTACAAAGGGAACAAAGATTGTATATAGATGACAGCCATTACTGAAAAATAATGCCAAATGGGTAGCTATCGCAAATCATAGGAAAATTAGACCTTACGAGACCTATATTATGTAACATATTAGCCGGCCCTGTTGATGATAACATACACCATGTTTTTGATCACGTTCCCAGGACATTGGGTTGAGCTGCTGCCCTATTTTTTCCAGTACATAATCATAGTTGTTCCTTAAGTCATAGATATTGTGCACCTAACTTTTAACCTTAATTCTATATTTACCTAATACTCTGTGTTCTTAAATTTTATAGGAGGATGGAAAGCTCTGATGGACTCGGTATGATTTCATTGTTCTATGATGTTAGCTTACAACTGCAGTTGGTTTCTTTTGTTTTATCTTGTTTCGATCTTTCGGCTTGTATCTCGAATACACTCTAGACCTTGGGCAATGTCAATGGCAATGAAGAGCTGAAGCGCACTATTAGAGAAGACCGAACGTAAATAAGCCAAATCAGAAAGTAGTTTTGCAGTAATAGTGAAACGGCAATAAGCATGGTAAAATTCCTAATATGTCTTACTTTGTTGCTTAAAAAATTACTATTTCTTTCATATAAGAAGTATGATCGATGAAGGTGTCTATGACCCTCTGTTGCCTCGGTTGAAAATATAGAGTTTATGGAGAATCTGAGCCAACTTATCTATTCTGCAAATCCCAGTCAATCTTTCTCGCATCAGGCTGGAATTTCTATGTAGACTGGGTCTAGAACCTTAGTTTTACAGGCCGAAATTCTAGCCTCGGCTAAAACTCTCCATGTCTTCTAACCTAAGAATGATGTTATTAGCGAAGTTGCTCCAGTGACAATTTCAAAAGCTTTTATACCATTGTTTGAAAGCAAGATATTACTCTTTAACCACGTTTGTTTGTCAATGTGTCATTCCAAGATTAATAAATCAACTCAAAGTGTTATTCTCAGTTTTTTACCAGTCCTACTCAAGTTTATTCTAGTAAACAGTTCACAGTTCCTGAGAGGTAGCCAATCTTTGCCTGGGTTAGTCAAGACAAAGTTTGACCGAAATCGTCACGTGGGAAAGGTGTTTTCCTCGACGCTTCCTCAGGACTTGTAAATGATAGATTTAAACGTTCCAAGTTTATCCATAACACACCACATGCGTTGTTTTGTAAAGAGAAAGGAGAATTGGTCAAACCAGATCGAAAACCAAAACTTGGCTAAGCTGTTTACATGAAAAGCATGGATTCTAGTTGGGTCAACTTACAGAACAGGCAGAAAAGATTAAAAACATACTTGAAGTAAGGCACGCGAACTTCTGATCAATATTTCAGTCAAAATAGGAAAACGAATGTTCCTGACGGGTTTCTAGGAATCGACGTTCCAGAAGTGCATTTCGAGATGAGGAAAATGATCGTTCTTTTTTAGATAACTCTAGATTCGAGTACAGAGACAAGATAAGTAGGTAACTATGAAAAGAGACAGTCTTGTAAAAACCTAATGTTGGAATTCATTGAACGATAACTAAGTTTTTTGCTTTAAGGTTAATAAATTCGGTAAGGATAACCCGCTGACCGCTCTAAAAGTGGTATTAAAACACGTGGACCCTGATGATGCATTCTCAAGTGTGCCTTATGAAAAAGGGTCGTGCTTTCTGTTTTACTTGGAACAGATCTTGGGTGGGCCAGGTAAGTACAGTACTTAATTTTGAGAGCAGGAAGGGTAACATTTTTAACGAAGTTAAATCTCTTGTTAGTTGGCTCTACGTCGTCTTTCTCAAAAGTGACTTTATTTAGCTTATTGGTAAAGACTCTTACCAGTTACTAGAGAAACATGGCCATGGGTTAATTTGTTATCTGTGACTCAAATCTTGATGTCAATTTCTGTAGCTCAGCACTTGACCGGTTGCAGTCAAAGGATAATGAGCTTAAGTCCTATAAGTGAATCAAATGCCCTCATAAGTCTATGTAGCTTGGCCGGGATAGAGAATCTCTCCAGTATCAGATGTTAATGGATTCAACTCAAATAAACAAATCAGATGTCTAATCTAGGGGCGGCAGAGCACCTGGGTAGCATCAGAGGATCATTGTTTCAATTTCTATCAGGGTTAGGATTCGAACCCTCGCCTCCGCAGAGACTGAGAGTCAAACTTTATTACAAAACTTAACACAGTTAATTTTACACGGTGAAGACATAAAACAGGTTATTGTAAAGG
>JAOBAT010100658.1:0-15947 GCA_026413305.1 Hydrozoanthus tunicans
AAATTTCGATCCGCTGAAGATTCGAGCTCTAGAACTTCCCAAGGTTCTTTTTTAATTTCAACGAAATCCAACGCAGTCATGAAATTCTTATGAGATATATTCTATTTTGGTAAGAGCTGTTGATGCAAAGGGGTGGGTGGAAGGTGGGAGAGGTAAGGGGTAGGGGAAGTGATTTCTTAAGCCCCCGTGATTATATTTTTGTAACAAATTACAACCGTAATTGTAGCTGCATAAGACGAAGACTTTATTTAATACTCAGATGGTGTTTACAAGAGTTTTTGACTGAATGTAATAGGAAGAGGAGAACTCAAGCCAAAAAGTCTGGTGTTGTGGAAACAATGCAAAATATATTATGTGTGTTACGTTTGAGGACAATATATATTTTTATCCGCTTTTATAGTTTGGCCCTTTATTACATTTGAGGCTTCTACAGCGTACTCAACCAACTGGATTAACCGTACTCAACTGGATTAACCGTACTCAACTGGAGTGCTATAGGTAAGACTGTCGTACTTTTTAGTCAGTCCGGTATTTTTTAGGGGTTGTTAAAGGAAATCCGTTGTTAAACCAAGAGCCTGGTATTTTTTAGGGTTGAAAAACTCGAAGCTACTAGACTGCTCGGAGTCCCTTGTTTTGGTAAACGTGCATACTGACAAGAAGTTTTAACACAATGTTTAAGTCCTTCGGCTCCGACGAACGTTCTATATTACGCGCTGCACCTTAATTTATTCATTGCATGCATGTCACATTCTGTGCAACATGTATGAGGGGACTTAGCGCACACCTGTTAGCTATTAATAGGAAAAATATCAATTTCTACCCTTTAAACCCGGAGTATCAGAGTGCTACAAAAATGAATGTTTGCGTTCCGTCTGCAGGAAACATTTTCGACCTTGATATTGCCGACGAAGATACATACCTTTGCCAGGTACTAGTACTATATCGTTCGTATAAAGCACTTCTTCGTTCTATCAAATCTTGCTTTCTCCTAGTCGCATTGTTGCTAGAAGGGTCTTGAATTGGTTTCACAACAATTGTTTTGATTCAGAGGACACACGCATTTTGATACGCGAAGCTCAGGCTATAAGCTGTACAGTTTCATCTACACTGAATAGCTGAACAAGTATTAGTTCTTGTTAATATTTCGTTTTACCTGGTCAGCCTATTTGGTCCTAAACATTAGTTATACATTTAACGCAAAACTCAATCAAAATTCTTTCTTGCATTAAATTCCAAATGACAAATCGTACTTGTACAAGAACAAAAATTAATAAAAGAAATGTTTTAAATAGCTCAGTTGGTTGTTCCATAATGTTATGTTGAGTAAACTTCTTGTGTCTAAAACTTTAGAGATGTCTAATGTTCACCTCTTGTTAGTTCAGTTGCCTGTTACATAATGTTTTGTTGACTAAACTTCTCGTGGCCGGAACTCTAGAGAAACCTAAGTTTTTTTCTGGAGTACGTAAACCCGAAACTTCAATAAGAACACACAAACACGCGATGTGTATGTACTGAATGGTCACCTCTTGTTAGCTCAGTTGCCTGTTCCGTAATGTTTTGTTTAATAAACTTCTCGTGGCCGAAACTCTAGAGATATTTAAGTTTTTTCTAAACTAAACTCGAAACTTCAATACAGAGAACACTCAAGCACGATGTATATGAACAATGGTCACCTCTTGTTAGCTCAGTTGCCTGTTCCGTAATGTTTTGCTTAATAAACTTCTCGTGGCCGAAACTCTAGAGATATTTAAGTTTTTTCTAAACTAAACTCGAAACTTCAATACAGAGAACACTCAAGCACGATGTATATGAACAATGGTCACCTCTTGTTAGCTCAGTTGCCTGTTCCATTATCTTTCGTTGAATAAACTTCTTGTAGTCAAAACTACACAGACATTTTCGTCAAATTTTGCCTATTGTTTATTCATTTTATAAGAACTTACATTTTGGAATAAAAATGGGGGTCTCCACACTCGTTTTGGAGCAACGGCATCTTTTTTTAAGCAACAATTCCCTATAGTTCCTTGTGAATATGTTCACGATTGCTTGAAAGAGTCAAGTTTCCAACGATTGTTTTTATTCGACACGGAGAAATACTCTAATATAATTTTTACAAGAAGAAAGTTATTACTTAATTAAAAAAACAAAAAACGATAGGTCTTAATGCGCGTTTAAGAGAAATGTCGATTTATTTCAGCCATAAGGAAAAAGCCGCCATATTTAATACGCGCCCTAGCTGACGCGAGAAAGAACGCGCAATGCAAAACTAAGGAATAGCCTACAGTTTTTCTAGAGTAAACTCAAAACTTCAATACAGAGAACACTCTAGCACGATGTATATGTAGAGTGTTCACTTCTTGTTAGCCGTCAGTTGCCTGTTCCGTGATGTTTTGTTGAGTAAACACCTTGTGGCTGGAACTCTCAAGTTATCGTACAAGGTCATTCTACTGAAACAGAACTTACACAGACATTTTTGTCAAACTTTGCCTATTATTTATTCATCTTATAACAACTTACATTTTGAAATAAAAATTTGTACGTAGTAAGAACTAAGTAAAAACCTTTAGTTTTTTCTAGAGTTAACTCAAAACTTCAATATAGAGAGCACTCATGATGCACGATGTATATGTAGAATGTTAACTTCTTGTTAGCTCAGTTGCCTTTTCCATAATGTTTTGTTGACTTAACTTCTTGTGGCCGATACACTAGAGATATTTAAGTTTTATTTAGAGTAAGCTCAAAATCTCAAGACAAAGAACACTTAAGCACGATGTGTATTTTTTCGCTCAGTTGCCTGTTCCATGTTTTGTTAACTAAACTTTTTGTGGCCGAAACTCTAGAGATATTTAAGCCTTTTTTCTAAAGAAGCTCAAAACCTCAATAGAGAGAACACTCAGGCACGATGTGTATTTTGATATCTCAGTTGCCTGTTCCATGTTTTGCAAACTAAACTTTTTGTGGCCGGAACTCTAGAGATATTCAGGTTTTTTCTTGAGTACTCGAAACTTCAATACAGAGAAAACCCAAGCACGATATGCATTTTGTTATCTCAGTTGCCTGTTCCATGTTTTGCAAACTAAACTTCTTGTTGCCAGAACTCTATAGATATCAGTTATGTACTCGAAACTCCAATACATTCAAGCACGATGTGCATTTCATTAGTTAAGTTGCTTATTCCATAATGTTTCCTTGACTAAACTTGTGGCCGAAACTGTAGTGATATTGAAGATTTTTCTAGAGTACTCGAAAATTCAATATAGAGAACACTCAAGCACGATGTGTATTTTGTTATCTCAGTTTTCTGTTCCATGTTTTGTGGACTAAACCTCTTGAGAGTCTTGTGGCCGAAACTCTAAAGATATATAAGTTTTTCCTAAAGCTGGTAAGCTCGAAATTTCAATATAGTGAACACTCAAGCACGATGTGTGTGTACAATGTTCACCTTTTGTTAGCTCAGTTGCCTGTTCCATAATGCTTTGTTGACTAAACTTTTTGTGGCCGAAACTCTAGAAATATTTATGTTTTTTCTAAAGCCCGGTAAGCCCGAAATTTCAACTAGAGAACCATCAAGCACGATGTGTATGTAAAATGTTCACCTTTATAATTTGTTAACTCAGTTGCCTGTTCCATAATGTTTTGTTGACTAAACTTCTTTTGGCCGAAACTCTAGAGATGTTTAAGTCTGTTCTAAAGCCGGTAAGCCCGAAATTTCAATATAGAGAACACTTAGTTCAATGTTCACCTTTATAAATTGTTAACTCAGTCGCCTGTTACATAATGTTTTGTTGACTAAACTTCTTGTGGCCGAAACTCTGGAGATCTTAAAGTTTTTTCTAAAGCCGGTAAGCCCGAAATTTCAATATAGAGAACACTCAAGCACGATGTGTAGGTTCAATGTTCACCTTTATAAATTGTTAACTCAGTTGCCTGTTCCATAATGTTTTGTTGTCTAAGCTTCTTGTGGCCGAAACTCTGGAGATCTTTAACGGTTTTTTCTAAAGCTTGTAAGCCCGAAATTTCAATATAGAGAACACTCAAGCACGATGTGTATTTTGTTATCTCAGTTTTCTGTTCCATGTTTTGTGGACTAAACCTCTTGAGAGTCTTGTGGCCGAAACTCTAAAGATATATAAGTTTTTCCTAAAGCTGGTAAGCTCGAAATTTCAATATAGTGAACACTCAAGCACGATGTGTGTGTACAATGTTCACCTTTTGTTAGCTCAGTTGCCTGTTCCATAATGCTTTGTTGACTAAACTTTTTGTGGCCGAAACTCTAGAAATATTTATGTTTTTTCTAAAGCCCGGTAAGCCCGAAATTTCAACTAGAGAACCATCAAGCACGATGTGTATGTAAAATGTTCACCTTTATAATTTGTTAACTCAGTTGCCTGTTCCATAATGTTTTGTTGACTAAACTTCTTTTGGCCGAAACTCTAGAGATGTTTAAGTCTGTTCTAAAGCCGGTAAGCCCGAAATTTCAATATAGAGAACACTTAGTTCAATGTTCACCTTTATAAATTGTTAACTCAGTCGCCTGTTACATAATGTTTTGTTGACTAAACTTCTTGTGGCCGAAACTCTGGAGATCTTAAAGTTTTTTCTAAAGCCGGTAAGCCCGAAATTTCAATATAGAGAACACTCAAGCACGATGTGTAGGTTCAATGTTCACCTTTATAAATTGTTAACTCAGTTGCCTGTTCCATAATGTTTTGTTGTCTAAGCTTCTTGTGGCCGAAACTCTGGAGATCTTTAAGTTTTTTCTAAAGCCGGTAAGCCAAAAATTTCAATATAGAGAACACTCAAGCACGATGTTTACGTACAATGTTCACCTTTATAAATTGTAAACTCAGTTGCCTGTTTCATAATGTTTTGTTGACTAAACTTCTTGTGGCCGAAACTCTAAAGATATATAAGTTTTTTCTACATTAAACCTGAAACTTTGATAAAGCCTGTTCGGTAACGTTTTGTTGAATAAACTTCTTGAGGTCAAAACTCTAGAGATATTTAAGTTTTTTCTACAGTAAACTTGAAACTTCAATTAAGAGCATTCAAGCACGACGTGTATGTACTGAATGGTCACTTCTTGTTTGCTCGGTTACCTGTTACGTAATGTTCTGTTGAACAAACTTCTTGTGGCCGAAACTCTAGAGATACCTTAGTTGTTTTCTACAACAAAGCTGAAACTTCAGTAAAGAACTCACAAACACGAATTGTAAATAGATCATCTCTTTTTTTCCCGTTATCTGTATGAAGCTACGTATAGTAGTCGAAAGGCAAAAAGAGGCATATACCCCCCCCGACAGCAGAGTTAATAAAATTGTTGTACACCGACTATTGGCGATGGTAATCAACTTGCCGAAATTTGTTTAGCAAACGAAATGCTAACAATTTTATGAGAATTGCTGTTACTCCGATTTCAACTAAACCTTCTGCCAGCTTTATTAAAGGTGTTGGACAAAACTACCGTTAATATAAACTATTCGGTATTCTTTCTTGTCCTTTTCCATGTTTAGGAATTTGACTAGAATGAGTTGCACTGTTAATTTTTATTCCGGGCATGTATTGATCTAATGACTGTTTCACTGTTACTAGCTTTTAAGTTCTTGGCATTAGTGATTTGATTTTCTATGGTTGCAAGACTTTTTTTTCCGGTGTTTAAACTTAATCAAATCAATGTTACCACAAGTTTCTTTCCATAAGCTTTTCTTTCAAATCCCAAAGTGTAGAAATGTAACGGCACTTTCTCTTATATTTCTTGTATTTCAAATTCGTATACAGGTCTATATTGTTCACTTGGCCGGGCCAGGTTTTGTTTTCGTTGACCTAACCCTCATTGTATTGCTTCTGTGTTCAAAATGTAAGACCCACCAAAATAGTCATTCTCAATTCTCTAATATAGTGTCGTTACAGCCAATGTAGATAGCTTGAGTCCTAAGCAAAGGTAATCACGTCTCTGTTGTGTTCGTGCTACGTTCGCAGCCAACACTTGAATTTTGTCGAAGTATTGCTTCTTAATCAAGATAACAATCTTTGATTTTCCCGACTGAAAGTCTAAGCATGGCCGGAATCGTTTGACCTTCCCAATAGCCGGCTCCAAACCGAGACAGTGATATATTGGTCGACTATATTCTATTACACGAAAAATATTTCATTGACGCTCATCAGATTTTGAACGTGAAGATTTTGATCATATACCAGACAGTTAAGTTGTCATCATGTTTAATCAAAACACATTTAACGTTAATGTGGTCTTTAGATCTTATATGTCATCGAGTTTGATTCATTTTAATAAAGGGATGAAAAAAAGCTTTTATCACCTCTGACACTGAAAACGTAGACTTGCCCACTGAATATACCCGCCTTCGCTAGCTGTTGTTTTGTAAGTAAAATCTAAACTATATCACATGTTTGTATGAAAACATGTTTTGAAAATGAAAGTACTAGTATCTTCATTTGCTAAGATTTTCTTAAAAGCAACTTCTTAAGAATTATCATTCTATAGCTTCGTTTTTAATCACACTTAATAGTTTTAAAGAATCGCATTTTCAATATGGGATTGAACAGTGTATTTCGGCTTTCTGCGAATTAACAGACTCTGTTA
Source organism: Hydrozoanthus tunicans (assembly GCA_026413305.1). Lineage (NCBI taxonomy): Eukaryota > Metazoa > Cnidaria > Anthozoa > Zoantharia > Hydrozoanthidae > Hydrozoanthus > Hydrozoanthus tunicans. The sequence continues at coordinate 6,602 of JAOBAT010100658.1, forward strand.
AAAAAAATTGGTTTAAGGACCACTTTTCAGTTCAGAGTATTAATCCTATTTATGGACGCAAGATTTCTCTCCTGGGCCGTGCACAAGACGAATAATGAGAAAAATATATCAATGAAGACCTTGTTAATGAATCAATACCGAAAATACCTCAAAGTTGTCTTGGAGTGTGGTCTTTACTCGATCTGTTTACTGTTCTGATAAGAAAACAACGAAATGTTCAGCCAGCTGTTTCTTGAAGAGAGCAGTTAAAGACCTCCAAACAATAGTTTGAACAAATCACACAAGCGTTAAATACATAAGTTTTCAAAGCTACAAACGTAAATTCTAACAATCGTGAAAGAACAAATACCCCACCCAAAACATAATGAAGTTAACTATGGACTTTGACATTTACTAAGTTTCTTAAAACATTGAAAAATTAGTTGATTAGTGTTTATGCTTTGTACTTTCTGATGGTACGGTGGTCAGTAATTTCGTTGCTTTCTCTTATTACCTGACAGCTGAATGGTATGGCTAAGTTTAATTCTGCTAAACAGATAAGGAAGTTGTTTAGAGGCATTAGAAAAGTATACAGACATTAATTCCTTGCGTGTCATTCAACGTGCAGGTAGAGATTTTATCCATTGCATCGAGCCTATAAAAGGTCATTAATAAAGGCAGCTTTAACAAACAGAATTTATAATAGAAAAAATGACTCAGCATTAGAACAATTAGCTATTATGGTAACATATTTTTTATCACCTTTTAATATCTTTTATATTGTGTGAGCTTTTTTCATCTTTGAGACGAGATTATTGGTGATAGAGGAGATGGCTCTATCATGCAGGCTTTTGTAGAATCTCACTTAAGCTTGGAGCACGAAAACCCTGCTTGTACTGATCACTATACTTAGAATGATGCAATATAGCTTTCGATTTTCCCGACTTCTTCGTCGAGGATAAAACCTCATCTAAATGTCTTACACTTGAAACAGGCTTTTTTTTAGCAGCCCACTACAGCTATCAAAAGTTTTTCTCCGTTCATTGGAAAAGACCGTGCACACATTCTCACTGCCAGCTATTTCACTTAAGATCCTTACTGAACACTTTTATTATAAGATAATCAAATACTACTTTTCAGTTTAGTATTTACTCTAGCTAAAGAGAAAGCTGATCCCCCTCCAAGGTCCTAAAATAGTCTCAAAGAGAGTGCTAGAGAAAATTCTCGAGTTCTCTTTCATTATCGTTCATCAAAACAAGACTATTATAAGGCCGTCACACACAGTAATCAACAGCTAAGGTTTGTTTCTTTAACCAAACGTTGAAAGCTGTTGTCCATGCAAGCCATATAGTTTTTCTTAGCCAAAAACTAAAAAAAAAAAGGCTTTTTTTTCATGCAAACATGAAAAGAATATTGACTCACCAATCTATCAAGATCATCGCTGCTCATCTCAGTAGTTTCCTTTCTATTCGACGTGATCAAACTCTGATAATAGGTTATGCTAATTTTTCCAAATATGATATGAGTTTCGGCAAACTTCCTTTCAAAGAAAACAGTTCTATGAATCATTTCCTGCCGGCTTTAACTCTTAATTATATATTTAATCATATTTTTGTATCCTTGTCGCCGAATTGCACCAAGTAACATATAACGGAAAACAAGAATGTTCTTAATGACGTACCGATATTACTCTTGAAAGGTTGAAATGATTTCACTTTCTTTTTCTTCCTCATTGATCATCATTGATCTGATTGCGATAGAAAGGGGTAAAAACGTGAACAGTTCCGCCGCACAGGTTCAGTCAAACTCGTCTCGGGAAACCGAATGGTAAAACATTTACAAAACATGAGTGGTCTAAACAGACACACGCAATTCTACCTTTGTCTAAGACATGCATTTATCTGGCGCGGCTATTAATCATAGGTGATGTTGACCAATTTCCCTTGGCAGCGGCGCGCGGCAGGCAGATGTTCACTTGGCCTATATGGAGCTTAACTACACTTATGCACTCGTGATATTAATTTTGTTTTCTGTGATTAACGTTTTTCACGAAGCTCAGGCTAAAAAAAACAAGCTTTTTCTCTGTTTTTCAACAGTATTTTTCTTTACATGATGTATACACATTCTGTGCACATCTTTTAAGAGTATCTATTCTGCATTTTAGGCGTATTCTCCACCCCTAAGATCGCAAGTACACTTAAAAAGCCGTCTTCGTTTTTCAAATACACCGCTCCCGAAATGTAGTAGACCAATATTAGCATTTTTCGCAATGAAGGGCCTGTTTTGTTACCTAAACACAAAGTAAGTTAAAATACATACGATCGAGGCTTTGTTGCTTCGGCCGTGGTGACCGTGGTCGGGTTCGCCTCCTCACCGTGCCACGCAGCCACCGGGCTCAGGCCTGGGAACGAAAACGATTGTTATGGAAGTTAGTTGCTTAGTAACGAAGTGTACAGCGGCATAACATTTTCCAAAATGGCGGACAGAATGAGAAAAGGAAGAACGGCTTGTTTGCCTGTTATAACAGGCAGTAGAACCAACGTGTATAAAAAAGAAAAAGACTCAATGATACGAAGATTCGATTCTTCTCTCCCAAATGTTGATTTTACCAGAACAGATGTACACAGAGTTAGCACGCTTGTGGCAAACAAGCAGGTTAGAAAACAGATTTTGGAATGGTTTAACAGTTGGCGCCCGTGGCAGAAACGGATCTTACTTTGTAACATGACCGAAATATGCAGCAAGGATCAGTTGAAGGCCCTTGTAACTATACTTGAACCAGTTTTTCATAGAGATTTTGTTGCTAGACTCAGGGGTACATATCCAGTGTTTCAGCCAAGGATTGTTCATAGATACCCCCATTACACATTCAGTGAACTGGAAGAGGGTAGTGACAAACTAGAGAACATTAAGTGGGAAGTTGAAAAAGAAAACACTGTTAAAACAATTGAAATTTGTAATGGAAATCAAGAGGATATTTTATCACAATCAGGGGCAGGCTCCCATGAGTACAAGAAAGTTTTGCCATCCTTTTCTTCTGGTGAAAAAACACTACCGAAAATTTTTTCTGTTGCTACAGCAGTGGAGATGCCTTCTCCCCGACGACATGAACATGCTCCACAATTTTGCAAAAGTGTTAGTGTATCTAACTTTTTTGGTCCAAGTGGAACTGGACTCAAAAGACTAGGCGATATGAGATCAAAGTATTGTTCTGGTGACATATCGAATGTCTATGGTTGTGCACCAGTCACCTTTAAACATGCAAAGTGGTGGGAAGGTCACAAAGAAGGTAAACTTGTTAAACCACGGCGGTCAAAGTTATCCAAGTATTTCAAGTCACAGCTAAATCAGATTGAAAAGGTAAGTGTAAATCTAAAGCTTTTTGAGAATATATTTATCAATTTATAAAACAATTCAAACCCCAGTGAGTCTCGCATGCTGGTTGGTTGAGAGCGCAAAAACTGTTCTTTGTAAGAGAGCACATGGAATGCTTTTGACAGTCTCACACAACACTGAATCAAAATTTGCTACTATATTTTATCAATTTCTAGCTACTCTTGGGTGCCAAATATAATCATAATATTTTTTTCAATTTTTCTCCATTTCAGTTGAGCTGACTCCTCCCCTCCCCCCCCCCCCCCCTGCTCAATTTATTAATTTTTGTAGTTCTGGTAAATTCATCAAGTGGTAAAAATTGCATAATACAGGTTTTACTAATCACTTTCTTGTTTAGTGTTCATCTTCCCAGTGTGTTTGTTTTTTAAAGGATGTGAGAGAGGTCTTTACTTTGCCTATATGGTCTATAAACAAGCATTCCAGGTTAATTATTGAAAAGAAAATCCCCTAAAAGATATCTTGGTTTTTGCAAATGAAAATACATTTTTAAAACTGGCTCAACAAGCATGAACAATCAATTTTGACCTCTTAGTGGTTAGATGGTTGGCAATCTTATGAACGAGTTGAAGCCCTCTCAGATGTGGTGAAGTGCTGTGACCCTGATGTCCTTGATTTCCTCTCTCATTGTTTGATTCAGAGGTAAGATTACATGTATATATAATGTTTGGGTAAAATTTGGATTATAAAATGCTGTGGCTAAGGTCAAAGGTCAACTCTTTAAACCTGCAGCCGCCTTTGGTAATTCTGTGAACTGGCATAGTATAACTAAGCCTCTCTATTTCAGTAAAAAAATTGTATTAGCAAGTTTTTATGTATAACCTTACATTTAACCATTCAGTTTAGCATATGTGTCTAACAACTATCCACCGAAGGAGAGGTGATTAGCAAAGGATATACAGTACCGACACGTGAAGTGTTCAGCTATATATCTAGCACTTAAGGCACCAACCCTGAAGGGGGTAGTTGTTTTAATAATAGTGTTTACCAAAATGAAGGGAAAAATGCATTTTATTTTCAAAGAAACAATACAATGTTAACTTTTTTCCTAAATTCAATGTGCACATTTTCAAATTAAATCAGCTAATACTCTTGGATTATTAGGAGTTACGGGAGCTAATCAGAGTGTAGGAAAAAAGATATCAATTACTTTGGTATAAATGCTAAATACATTTATTTTTTATTTTACTGGTTCATTAGTAGACTACATTTGATTGATTTACAATCCACAACTTAATTAATTATAAGATAGACATGTTACTTAACCAGTGTCTCGATCATCTTTATCTTATAGGCTTAGAGATCAAACAGACTTGAACTGTGTTCCTGACCACATTCTGTCAAAAATCTTCTCTTGTCTGGATGTCAAGAGTTTGTGTAGAAGTGCACAGGTAAAGTAGTTAATTATATACTCATTAAAATTATTGTTTCATTAGTTTTTGTTATACTTATTAATTTACTGAAATTCCTGGCATGTAGTTAATAAGATCTTTAACTACAAAGAGGTGACACATTTTACAACCTGCAAATCCGAAATTAATATCTACCTAAGCTATCTGTTTGGTCAAAAATTTTGTTGCGTACAAATAATTTGATCATAACAAAAAAAACCTTCACTTTTCGTTTATTACATCACAGTGTATGTAGTTGTTTTCATGAGTTTCAGTCAGAAGACAGAAAATGCTTGTTATGTGATAAAATCGATAGCAGGCTAGCTAACATTTGGTAGTAACATGACAGATAAACTTTTTAATTCCACACAGCCAATAAAAATGTGACCAAGCTAGCTTACAAAATTCTGTGACTTATTCCACAACATTAACAGGTGTTTAGATTGCCTGCTAGAGTAAATCTTCTGAACCATGTCTGTCTACCTCCTTTTGTCTCTCTCTCACACACACATATTTCTCATTAATATATAGCTTGACTTTGCATTTTATTTTCAAAGAAACAATAGTTTCCTCCAATATTCTTCTTCTTATTTAGCTTTAGTTTAAAAAATTGTTGTGTGTGTGTGTGTATTATATTGAGTTAACTATTTCCTATAATCCTGTAAAAATTGTACCTCTGCCTCTTCTATAATCAAATGTATACCTGCAACTTGGTCCTAACTCAATTTTAGCTCCTTATTATTAGTTATTCATTAGGGCTGGTACCTCCTGTATATTGAATGATTCTACAAATATTTATTGTAATGTAAATGACAAAGATACAAATAAAAAGATTAATGTTGTTGTTGTTGTTGTTGTTGTTGACTTATGTTCGTAGTTTACATGTCAATATTCTAAAAAAATCCAGAAGTTGTGATATATTGTATTAGTTAATTATTAGGAGCATTACAAATCATATTATGCAGGCTTTCAAGTGATCCTACTTTTCCTACTATTTCCTACTTTTTTTACCCTTCTCCTAGTATTCCTACTTTTGTCTTGAAATTCCTACTATTTCCTACTTTTTCCTACTTTTTATATGCCACAATTTCAACAAATTGTGCAAGGTTGTATCATGCAGGAATAGGGAGTAACATGTTCAGGGTTAAAGCCTGGACCACATGTTGCAAGGAATATTTCTTGACGAATAAATGTTCATCTGACATGTCATGAGTCCAGATGGCTCACACTCTACCAGCAGTGAAATGAGTCGCAGGCAGACTAGAAGCAGTTCATCAATACTTCTTCAAGATCTGTACTAAAGGCTGCATTCATTAGTCCTTCTTCTAAGCCCTCAGTTATCTTACTTTTCTCCTACTTTTCCCCTCAAAATCCTTCTTTTGTCCTACTTTTAAAAGAATTTTGGTCCTACTTTTCTCCTACTTTTTCACCTGGGTATGCTTAAAAGCCTGTATTATGTAATTTTGTATTCTTTTAAAAAAGTTCAGAGGGTTTCCTATTGTAAACAACTAAACTAATGTTCTAGAATATTCCAGAAAATTATGCCATGAGTAAGCAATCATTAATGTTTTGATTCAGCATGTTCCATAGAAAGTATATCTGTCTGAATGATCCATATGTAAGTAAAATGTTCTAGAGTTTTAGACTCTTCTATCAACAGTTCTATTGGAAGTTTAAGAAAGTTTGAAATTATCTAACACATTTTTTTGTTATTTATATACAATATGAAAGTTTCTGACACACTGTCTACTTTAATTTGTTTATTAAAAAAAGGTATGCCGAAGGTGGCGCTTCTTAACAAATAGTAGTGAAGTTTGGAAAGAGAAAATTGAGAGAATTGGTGAGTTTGATATACATTCAAGTTGTTATATTCTTTGACCCCAGTTTTCAATAGGTGTTTATTCTTTAATATGATCATGCAGGGTTGACTGCAGATCAGACAACTAAGTATTAATTAGTCCTCCTCTTCAATAATTAGAAACTGCCTCACAGGCAGCAGAACCGGGGGTGGGGGGTTGGGGGCTGGGGGGGGGGAGGGCACTGGCCCCCAATAATTTTTTGGTTAACCACAATAATTTTAGAGTAGGGGTTTCAAATCTTATAACAAACCACTACATTTTTCATTGTACCACACCCCCCACCCCAAAAAAAAGTTTTTGCTTCTGCCACAGATGTGGCTTTTACACACCTTTGAATAAAATGTTTTGCTGGAATTATAAATTATACTTGATGATCATGGTGAAGAACCAATTATCATTGTGACTTGATATGCCCAATGACCTTGTGTTCACATGAAATAACTTGAGTTAATAATGATGTTCCTAACTTGGTAATAATCATGACTCATTGATTATAAACTGATTACAATGATCATGATTTAAATTAGTATTAATGATCATGAGTTGATGATGATCTGATGATGGTAATGACTTGATAATGATCTTTTTCACAAAAGATGAACATGAGCCATGATTTGTTGGTGATCACTTATATCCACTGAAAGATACTAAATTCTCAGTAAAATGTAATACTGTATATAATCACATATATTCAGTAATAATTTTTTTGAAGGTCATCCAAGGTCACCATATTAAGTTACTGGTTTTTTTTGCACATTTTTGAGGGTTTATAGTTGCAATGTGACACTATATCGCTACAGCTTTATGTTATGCTGCAGTAATGTTATATATAAAAACATACCAGCTAAGATCTACGATTAATTCTGAATGATATCAACAATACAGGGTCTGAGGAAGGAGTCACTTATTTGACAAAAAAGATTGAGTGCCTGGGAAAAAATTTGTTAGTGGATTGGAAACAGGCTTTTCGAGAAGTTTGCCACTACTACAAGGAATTTGAGAAGGTGAAACTTCAAGAGCAAGAGAAATTAGGTTTGTTTATTTCAATCTATAGTCACTGTATGATCAGGTTTTATATTTATTATAGATAAGATGAATGAAGAACATATGTTGACACACATTGAGTTGGGGACATTTATCTACAACGCCCAGTGCTATATGGCATCTAAAACTGACCATAAAAACAGATGTAGAGAAGTGACCTGTTAACCTCAATATAACCAGTTACAAAGTGCTGTTAACACAAGGAAGAGTTACGCATTGCGGTACATGTTGCAAAATGTATAGCTGCTATGATTCGTATGTTGAATGATCAATTGAGGTTTGTTTAGCCTGTGATGGTAACAAAATGCAATATTATTTCCTATTACAACTTTCTTGAAGATCTAAACAGTATTTTCTACCATTAGGGCAACTGAAGCCTAAAGGCATCAAAGAACCTGCAAAGTCAAAGTATAGCAAGGACTATCACTGTAAGTTTTAAATCTTGAGCTTCTGTTTTGGTTTCTTACCGGTGGTCTTATTTTTTTTTATTTCCTGATAAAATGCACGCATGCAATTTTGGTACCCTTTTTACAGACTTGTGTTTTGTTGAGCAGTTACACGGTTCTTGTATTGCCAGGTTTTGCAAGCACCAGTATATTAAGGTGTAAGTTATCTTAGAGTGGCTAGGATAGTAGCACCTCAATTAATCTAGAGGGGTCTAGCAGTGTGCTTTTTGAGATGGTGTTTAAACATACCACAGTCTTTGGAATTGCCCTCCACAGCGTCCAACAGCTAAGGCCGGTTGGATATATTATATAATTCGTACAACATTTGTAGGTGGTGCCCCTTGGTATTGTTTATAGGAATGGTCTTATTATAGTATAATATATATGTATTTGATGATAAAATTATCAGTAAACTATGTACTAAAAAAGTCATTATTTTATTTGTAGTATAATACTAGACTGTGTAAGTAAAGCCAGGGTCTATTAAGAAGGTTATATTTTGACGCTCACCTTGAGTTATTCTCGATTGTTTACAGTGTTTCCTCGAGGCTTGTATCCAGACAGTGATCTTTCATCAGCCAGATGTCCAAGTGGTGTGGGTAGGTGAAAAATTGTCAAAGTTTTACATACTTTACTTTACCAATTTTTTTTTTTGACAAACTTATTGAAAAGCAACATCATCCTCTTTGTTTTTCTAAACTTATTTTGAAGTTCAAAGTTTGAATAATATCCAAGATTTTAGAGTTGGTTATTTCAGGTTTCAAATTTTCCTGGGGCAGCATGCCTCCAGACCCCTCTGAGCCTCATGCCTTAATTGGGGCTCACTTGAACCATCTCCTCATTTGATTGCACCCTCTCGCAAGAAATCCTGGCTATGGTGCTCGAACATGAACAACATTTAGCATCAAAAGAGGCTAGTTTAGACTAGTAAGGTGCGCTAGATTTCTCAGAAATTGTTGTAGAGCATGTCTTTTAGAAATCAAGTACAAGAGAAGGAATTATAAAATGTACCTTTATAGAAAAAGATTCGAAAAAACAGCAAGAGTTTGACCTGAAGTCCACTGAACCACGTAATGATGTTTAGTTTTGTGTTTTGTCTTGGGTTTGGAGAATGTATATGGACATGGTTTTTTAAGTCGCAGGCTTTCAAGTGATCTTACTTTTCCTACTATTTCCTACTTTTTTGACCCTTCTCCTAGTATTCCTACTTTTATCTTGAAATTCCTACTATTTC
>JAOBAT010100669.1:0-15946 GCA_026413305.1 Hydrozoanthus tunicans
TGTCTCTTCTACTAACTGAGGGCAACTCTTAAGAAAATAGTTGTGAGCCGTGTAGAGCGGACTGTCTAAGACCCTCAATAACAGAGTCAACTGTAAACTATTGTCAAGCGCCTTTGATCATCTACCTATGGAAAGGCGCTATATAAATGGTAATTATTACTATTAGTAATAATGATATTTTATCTTTTTCGTTGCAAATCTTTTTATTGTTGCTCATTTAGTTGTTTTATATAATTATTGTGAATACGAAAATATGCCGACCTTAAACGTTAAGTTTCGGACACAATTCTTTCTTACATTTTGACCATTAAAGAGATTCGGACGAACGACGACAATATAAATAGACTAAAGAAACCATCAATAAGACTCAACTGATTACTAATCTTATAGTAAGTAAGCGGTGTTTTAAATTTAGAAACAAACCTTACTTTGAGTGTCAGAACTAAATCAAAAAGAAATTGATTGGAAATTGTATTCGTATTTTTAATTTATTCTTTGATTTCCTTTGGTGGAGATATTTCGATCAAAGAACGAAAGACACTGCGAAAATACGATATTATTTAGAAAAAAAACTCAGTAAAACTGTACTAATCTTCAAACTTAGGAATAAAACCGATCCGGCAAACTTCCGCCCGATTTAAAGACATTCTTAAAGCTGTATATGAAAGGGCGAAATCGTTCTTAAATCGGAAAACGTAGTTTACGATTCGCAACCTTGTTTGACATACGAACCACTCGAACGAGCATGCAATTCTTGATATCATGTTGAAGCCAGATACAAACCAACAAGGACAAGACCTTTTTCTGGCGGAGTCTTTTTCGAACAAGGCATTAGATGCCGTCAAACATTACATTACTTTAATAAACGTAACTTTTATGGCATTAGAGGAATTATTAAAGTTATAAATGACTGGTTTGCCCTCTACTTGAAGGTTACCATCAGCTACTTAGGGGCTCAGATCTATACTCTGTCTATTGTTTTGCTGTCCTCGAAAAGCCACGGTGTGTAGCCCGTTTTGTGTTATTGCGTAAACAGAAGTTGTCAACTTGTATAGTAATTATCCTTGCCCTGGTAAATGGATATAACTATATGTGTGAATTTAACATGGCCAGTTTTCAATTATTTTCGAAATGTTTTAGCAGCGTGTTAAAACAAGGTTGTACAACCGTTTTCTCAAAGGCAAAACCAATGGAAAGTAATGGTACATGACGCGTTCTAACAATCATTACAGTAGATGACTTTGAGACGAGAAGTGAACACTATACTTATTTAACCGCAGTGAATCTCGCGCGCTGATTGGTCAAGACAACATATAAGTTATCACGTTAGTCTCATTTAATTATAAAAAGTATATAAACGAAGAGTTTTCTGTTACTTAAAAGGTTTTTATTCTATAAAAAGTCCTTTTTCAGTTCGATAACTTTTTGGTCTTTCATTTTTTGGTAGCTTACTTCAAAGACTGGATCACAAAGCCAATGCAAAAACAAAAACAGAAAAATTCACTAATCCGTTTCCTTTCAAGAAAAACAAGCCAGCGCATTACCTTCCGTGTGTACCAACGCACTTGGAATGGAAGACGGTACAATACCTGACAGTAGTATTACGTCATCATCAGTATATAGTAGTCGGCCAGGCGAAATCATGAAAGCGGCCAACGGCAGGTTGCGTTTTTCCAAAAGAAATAATAGAACAGGAGCGTGGTCTTCAGCTCAGATTAACCAAGATCAGTGGCTTCAAGTTGGCTTCGGTTCCGAGAAAGTGGTAACAGGCGTGGCTACCCAGGGTAGAGAAGATAGTGGTCAATGGGTGAAGTCCTATTCTTTGTCCTATAGCCCGGATGCAGTGAACTTTTACAGCTATCAAATCAAAAAGGTATTGATAAAGATTGACAAAAACCGGACAAGATATTACATGATAGGTACACCAACAATAGACAGTCTTGTTCGAGGTTTCATGAAAAAATTTGTTCAGGTGGCGGATGAGCAAAAAGTTAACGGTTAAAAGGTTAAAACTAAAAAAATTCATTCCGACATTTTTAAAACGTTATAAAAAAGCAGGCATACAAAATTTTCTGGATTTTCTCTCTTGTCATTCGCGCTAAAAGAATTTACTCGGCCAGAAAACTTAAAACGCACAACTAAAGAAGAAGAGTATCTCCAAAAACGTTGTTGTCACTTTTCAACAAAGATTTTTAATTTTATGCCTGAACGGCACATACAAAAACTAATAATGCTGCATGTTTACCCCCAGTTTAAAGATTCCTTGTACATACACATAAAGTTTCTCGGTCAAATTTTCACATCGTGCTAATCACGGCCATGAGGTTATGGCAAAGGATGCAAACAACAAAAAAGAAACTGTTCATACAAAAATAGATAAAAAGGAAAATTGGAAACCTCTTTCATTAATTTGTGACTTTTCTTATGACTTTGTTTTTAAGTTAATTTTTCCCTTTTAAAACTAGCTAGATAGGAAAGTATCAAAAATTTGTTGAGTAGATGAAGACAAACAAAAAAGAAACTGTTCATACAAATTGATACGTAATTTCAAATTTCATATGAACTTAGAGTTAAATAGCAAAATTGGAAACCTCTTTCATTGATTTCTGAATTTTCTTATGATCTTGGTTTTAAGTTCATTTTTTTCCTCTTAAAACTAGGAACGTCTTTAATTTAGTTAACAATTTGTAGACGTAGATATTGATTAGGAGGGCGGTACCTATTAGATTATATGTGTCCTTTTTAACAGTTCTAATCATAGCAGAAACAAAAAACAAGCGATTTTGTTTCCTGTCTTGAAGGTTTTCCCTGGTAATCAGGACCGAAACACTGTGGTGACTCACACGCTACCTGTGGCTATAGTGACCCGCTACGTCCGAATCCTTCCAAAATCTTGGCACCATCACATCTCAATGCGGGTGGAGTTCTACGGTTGCAAAGCAGGTGGCGAAACAATTTGTAATTCATACCAGGTTTTACTGCAAGGGGTTGAAAAACCACTGAGGGTCATCTTTCCTCAAACGAGTGCAAAATGCTTCAAAATACCATATTTTGAAAGATGTTTGTACGATTCCTCTTATCCATTATGCATCAAATCTTTTAAGTTTTAAGAAGCGTGTTAGAAAGTAAAAGCCAAAACAGAAACGCAGAATTGTGCCAACGTTTCGAACCTTTATTCCGGTTCTTCATCAGAGCGAACACTATATAACTCAAGCTAAGGAATCCCTAAGGGATCCAGAAACACGTTGCTGTTTGCTCACCTCTAATTTTAAGAAAAAAAAATTAGAGCCTAACACTAGAAAAGAAAACGTCGGCAAATTTGTTAAGATCTACTTTATCTCAAACTTTTTCAAATAACCAAATTCTTAAAAGGAAGAAATTGCATGTTTCGATCAATCTGGCCATCTTTAGAGAGGTCAAATTCTGACCATTATGAGTAACCGCTTGTCTTTTACTCTTTACAGATTGAAGATTATCAAATTCTTAAAAAACATACAAATTCTTGAAAGTTGGTAAAACGAACTGGTTGTTGCCCATCATATTGTGTAATCTCCAAGAAGAGATATTTTTTAAGACAATACTGTTAGCAAAAACTTAAAAGATCTGGTATATCATTTTTTGTAACACAAACTTTGGCTAAGAAAGTAAACTGGATCACCCTGCTAGATCACCTTTTTGTCCTTTCTCTGACGATTTAACTTGGTTTGAAATACGCTTACAGTAGTGCATGTAATTTTTTATTTCTAACAGAAGAAATGTTCCCGCACGGCCGACTCATCCTCACATCCACCCTTTACGACAAAGACAGAGCCCTCTCAGGTCACGTGATTGAAACTGCAATGGTTACTGGGATAGTTGAATGTGCGCAGAGGTGTCTTAGTACTTTGAGCTGCGTTTCAGTCAACTTCGAGTACGTGGCACAGAGCATGAAAACCTGTGAGATGAACAACTCTACTAAGGAGCTCGACGAAAATGCTTTTATAAAAAGACATGGGTTTTTGTTTTATGGATAAACAGTATATAATCAGAACATTCCACTGTATCAAAATACTATGGTAAACCTTATCATTCACACTCAACTTAGTTTACATAGTTTACATTTTACACTATATACGTAAACACGAATATAGTTGTTATACAAAATAATTTAATTTACAAAAACGAGTGAGCGTTTTATCACCTCTTCCTTACAAAGGCAAAATAATGAATGTGTTGTTTTTGAGTTGTTTGAATTAGTTAGGATTAGGCAATGAAAAACAAACCACAGGTTTTAGATACGGCTTTTTAAAGCATCTATTGATGTGTTCTGTAATACATGTACGTCTGTAATTTTTTTTGTGAAAGTCGTGTAATATATGCTTCTTAGCGATGGTTGGAAGCAGAGATATTTCCCTTTTCATAATCCTAGAATAGTCAAACAAGAGTCGGCTTTAGTCAGTGAAACTAAACTAGAAGCGCAAGGCAAAATATAAACTTGCGGTTGAATATTTCGATAATTGCACACGACGAGAAGTTTAAACTTCCGGATTAATGGAAAATGAAAGCATTTTCAATGATTACGACTTTCATCTTAATTGTCTGTAATGTCGAGGACAATATGGAAGAGTTTTATTCCATTTCATTGAATTCATCGTTAAATTTACTCTGGAGGTGGCAATTAAGGAGGACAGTCGCTATCCTGGTCGTACACTGTACGAAATCGTATATACGGCTGAAGAGGGATCTGAAGGAGGCGAAGGGCGCGTACGAATAAAATCCCTTGTGAAATAAGGACAAGAAGTAGGATTGTGCGTGTTGAAGTGAGGTCGAGTGTTTGTGCTTAAAAAAAGGATTGTTTTGTTTATCGACTGAAAAAATTTTGATCGAGGAATTAATATATGCATCGAATTAAAGGTTTACAAAGAAAAAAAAGGGTTTTGTTTCCAACCAACGGCTCGAACTCTCTCGACCATTTTAGCGGTCCGATTCTAAAGCTGATAAAAACACTCTCTCTGAATTGATAACTTGACTTTCTGAGTACTGTACGTCACAATTCTCTTACGCATGCAAACTTTTGGAAATGTTGGGCTTTATTTCATAACGATTTAGTGAAGAATTTTACAAGGCAGGTGATTCATTGTTTTTTCATAAAATTTAGCGTTATTCTTTTGCTTGCTACCTTAAAACAAAGAGTTTATTCTGCCACCTTACTGTATAAACAATGAGTGAAAGTTGCTTTTAAAATTGTCAACAAACTGCAGCTCTTTGTTTTCACACGTTTTCTCGTCAGGACACACTGTCGGATATGCATTTTCGCCGCTTTATTAATTAGTTCTCAGTTTGCTTTGTTAGTTCTCGGTTGTCAGTGTATTTCCAAAGAAGCCATATATGTTATCTTTACAGAATTCTAGCGACCTACTTCAAGCACGTGGCCTTTTCCCCGCTTTCTTATACAAGTAACAAAATCTTCTCACAGAATAGTCTAAATCATGAATAGTCAGACGCAGACGTTGAAAGGATCTCGCACGATCTTTTTTGACAAACTGGGATAACCACCAATTTATCAAAATTCTGTTGTAAAACTTATATTTATACATGAGTTGGCTCTGAGACTCTTTGATTTAAAAGGTGAAAATATTACCTACAGTATCATTTGTTTGCACAATAGCTGCTAATAGAAACAACGCACGATAAAAGTAATGGCTAAGTCCCTTCAAATCAAAAAGACGTTTTTTAACTGCAGCAAAAGTGCATTTATGAAATACTTGACCACGAACTTCTAAAGAATTTCTATATCCGAATTAGTTAAGGCTAGAGATTGAATTTATAATACTATTGGGTTGAACTGGCACGCGACTGCGAAACTTGCTACCAATAAAGCTCCGAATGCAACGAAAAAGAAAATTCAACGGATAATCTTCAACATTCTCCAATCAGAAGACAATTGCACTGATCTAAAAGTCTTAACACGAAAACCTAGAATCCATTTTTCATAGCCCTATACTGTTGTACAGTCACTATGTATATAGCCTATATGTTTTTGTAATTGTTTTATTTTCTGACACTGCTAATTTTGAACAAACTGTTATCTCCCTATCCTTTTCCCTTTGCTGTAAATCAATTATTACTCTCTAGCAGCATATTCTTTTAGTTTAAAATTACGTTGGCGCGCCTAGATTATATATACCCATGCTAGCTTTGGTGCCAGTAACACCTGCACCTGTAAATGTAATGATTGATTGATCAATTTACCGACTGATTTATTGATTCGTTGTAGGATACGGATGCTAACACGTAAATATGTGTTAATTCAAAACTGTCATTTACATGAACAAATTTAATAGGAAACAACGTTTTGTCTATTTAGATTCTCTTAAAGCATTTTGAAACAACAAAATTGAAACCAAACTATTACGGCCTCAATTACTTTATTTTCAGAGGAGATGGCAGCTGTTACAAATTCATAAAATTCTGCTGAGCTATTTCTCATATCTGTTATGATATCTTTGAAGTTGTCTAAGGATGAATGAGTGCAAAAAACAGAGAAAAATTAATTGAATGCATATGAAAAAGTTGCTGCGGTTAGAACCTTACACGTGATGTTCTTGGTTCTCGTTGTTACGCTAGCTTCGTTCCACCAAGGTAAGATGGCTAGTCGAAATTTAATATATTCTATTGAGTGTTTTCTCTTTTTCTTAAAAGATATCTTTGTGATTGGTCATTTAATGATATCTTTGTCATTGCACATTTAATTATTCTATAACTAAAACCTTCTCTCAGTCATGCAGAAAAAAAAAAAAATGTTCTCACGTACATCTAACAACTCGTATAATCTAATTTAACAAAGGTTTCATCAAGGTTGTAAAGTTATTGTTGAACTCTATAACTTTATAATGTAGCGTTACCAGATCTGGTAACTATCCGCCCAAATTTTTTGTCCACCGAAATATTATTATTGTTTTAATAACTTTTCTGATATTTCGAGCGTCTTGGTAACCACTTGTGTTTTAAAAGTCTTTTCATTTCATTCAGGATTGAGTGATTAGATCAAAATCTTTTGGAATTAAAAAAATGTTTTAATCGCACATTTAAAAGCGTTTGAAACTAAAAAAGTGTACGAAATAAATCGTATCAAAAACAAGTGCAAGTTTTTAATCAGATCCAATGACGCCACGAAACTAATGAAAGTTCGAGGCCGAAGCTAAGAGCAGGTGCGTTTCTTCTTTCAACGTGTCTCGTTGGAACCTCTGATGAAAAACGAAGCTTGAGCTTTTGAAATGACTATGTAATTTTAAAGTTATTTGTTACTTTTGTTATCCAATTTTGTCGTTAAGATGCTTTTCAGAAACGTCCTTCAAATAACGATCGGCCAAACCCTTATTGATATGCTGACCACTATAATAATATAATTAAAAACAGTGTGAAAAAACCGGGGAATCGGGAAAAAAAAGCCTCCCAAGGTAATTTTTTCTCACAAATGTTGATAATCTTGATTTTTAAGTATCAGAATCGTCTTATTTTTTTTCTTTGATTTTTTCTTGTTTTTCCTAATCTAACCTCTTTTTGTGTTCTTTCTGTTTTTCATTTTTTTTGCTTTTCTCGTTGCTTTCCAGTAAACTTTTTATGCATGTGTTAATAAATAAAAAAGTGTATATGAAGGAAAAAAGGTATCGAAAAAAATACAAGAAAAAGGTGTTTGGGTTTACGGTGGAGAGCTTGAAAACGCTAGCCAGTGCACCTGATAAAGAACAAAGTCACACCAGACAGTTTACTTGATAATCAAAGTTTTTCTTCAGCAAAAGCGTTTTGCCGGTGTTATACAAGTTGTAACGATTGATCTTATTAGGCTACGAGTTTTCGAGTTTTTCCTCATCCGAGTATCCTGACTAGTTATAATCTGGTATCTCTCCCTCCGACGAACCTGCGTTGCCCCTCAACGTCAGTGGTTTTCGCGGTTTCCTTAGGGCTAAGTGGATCAGTGCTCTTCCTCTCTCCTTGCAGAATACGCTAATAGATTGCAGGCTAGACGAAGCTGAGGCATTACTGGAGCAAGGACACAAAACAGAGGTCTGGTCGGGGCTTGAACTCGGGACCTAGAATTTCAAGCAACTATACTCGGTCACGTGGGCCTCCAACAGGCTAAGCGTAATGTGGATCTGAAAAATAAAGTCAGTTTATAACACAAATTTTGGCTTACCTCTTTATATCGAACCTTGAATTAGATCGGATTTACAGCAAAACAAAGTCTCACGTAGTAAAGTAGGAAACGCATTTTTCATTTTCAGGAAGATTGTGGTGATTTTGTGCCTTTGGAACATGAACCCCATGCAGTTGCAAAAGAAACTGGCTATGGTTTAGTCATAGAAAATGTTAAATGTTTCCTTTTTAAAGTAAACTTCTACTTTTAATGCAAAAAAATAAAAATAAAAATAGAAGTTTGCTGTCACTCAACATTTTTTCATCATCTTCTTTATTTTTATTTTTAAAATTTGTTACAAACTTAAAACCCTGGAATATGAAATCTTTAAGAAATAATTTGATTTAATACTATTCCGTCTTACTTCAAGGAAATCAAGCGCGTTCATCTTCTTCCGTGTGTACCAAGGCACTTGGAATGGGAGACGGAACAATACCTGACAGTAGTATTACGTCATCTTCAGTAAATAACGGGAATCAGAATGGTACCCACAAAGCGGCGAACGGCAGGTTGCATTTTGACAGAAGGAATGGTAGAACAGGCGCATGGTGTGCAGCCCTTAGCAATCACGATCAGTGGCTTCAAGTTGAGTTCAGTTCAGAGAGAGTGGTAACAGGCGTGGCTACCCAGGGTAGAGAACATTTTGACCAATGGGTGACGTTCTATTCTTTGTCCTATAGCCCGGATGGGTTAACTGTTTACAGCTTTCAAATCCAAAAGGTATGAAAGACTGACATTAACTGGAAATGTACTATATGATACATGTACAACCGCAGTTGATCAATCTTGTTCCAAATTCCTATGTAAGGTTTCTCTGAAACGATTTTATATTCTTTTTCCTATTATTTGCAACGCGTACGTATGAAACGATACTGAATTTAACAAGAAATTTGGCTAAAAAAATCCCCTTATAGCCTTCAATGGAAAACATCAACAGTTGGATCCGTAGAAATCCATTATCTAGTGCGTGAGATGTTTGATTTGCATTCAGTTCCAAGCAGTTGACTTCGAAAAGATGGTTGAGAGTGGGAAGAAGAGAAAATTAAAAAGTTTTGTTAGGCAGTTTACTTAAGAATGTATTTTTTTACTACGAAATGTTTCAAATGCTAGATCTGGCTCAGTCGCATCGAGATATCGACACAACTTTGTACTTCATGAGCGATAGATTTTCCCAAGGCCAAAATCACGTATCTCGAAAAAAAAAAAAATGTCACTCTAAATTTTTTTGCAATTTTATTTTTGTTTGTTATCTATACAGAGGAATCCCGGTTTAACGATATGCCAAGGGGACGTCAAAATTATATCGTTAAACCGGGATATTGTTATACCGAGATTCCCGGTATAACGATTTTGTGGAAAAATTTCTAAAAATATCGTTATACCGGGAAAAAGAGTGACGTTCGCGTTTTTACTTTTAAAATTATGGGAACTGTTAAAAGGCAAGAAATAAAAGGCAGATAAATAATGATATAAAGCGGTTTAAGACACATCAATCAGCATTCATTGCTGCTGGAGCGTAAGCAAGAACAATGATTGTTGACAGAAGCATTGATGTTTATTAATTAAAGTTTGTTTAGTTATAAAACAAGCTTTTCCTGTGGTCTGGCATGTTGATTTTATCGTTATACCGGGAACGATTTTGCTCTCGGGGAACGAAATCCCCATCGTTAAACCGGAAATATCGTTAAACCGAATATCGTTAAACCGGGGTTCTCCCCAATACATTTACTATAACTTTTGCCGGGGAAACGAATGCTTATCGTTTTACCGGGAATGTCGTTAAACCGAAGATCGTTAAACCGGGATTCCACTGTACTGGAAGACACTGTGTTTTAGGCAGCTCGATATTTTGTTTAAAACCTGTTACACACCAATTGCTGCCATGATTGTTTTCTATTGTTTGTAGTTAGAGGTAATGGCAAAGCGTGCATGCAAATAACAAAAAAGAAACGATCCGTCAAGTTTTATGCGTAAGTTCAGAATGAACCAGAAATGGAAATTTTGAGCTCTTCCTTTTTTCTTTTCTTATTTTCAACTTGTATTTCGAGATCCATTTTCCTCCTAAACCTCAGAAATCTTTACTTTTAATGATGGTATTACGATCGAAGTTGTACGCTCATTCTACATAATGTTTAGTTTTAGACCAGCTTAGCATACAGTTTAATGTGCTACTATTTTGTCCATGAAAACAAGGACATGTTCACAGCACAACATAAACAAGTCCTGCCAGGCTTAACAATCCCTTATTATTTAAAGCAGAAGCCCTAAAAACAACAATAATTTGCAACCCCTTTTTAGGTTTTCTGTGGTAATCAGGATACAAACACTGTGGTGACTCATACGCTACCTGTGGCTATAGTGACCCGCTATATTCGAATACTTCCAAGGTCTTGGCACAATTATATCTCGATGCGAGTGGAGTTCTACGGTTGTGAAGCAGGTAGCAAAACGTGATCCTTGTTGACGCTTTTGATCAGCGAAATTACATTCTTCTTCATTAGCATACAACCTAAAGTCCCTATCAAGCTTATTTTTTGAAGTTTCAGATGAAAAGTAGAACCCTTTAATAGTAGTAATTTTTGAAAATAAAACCTTTTCTCGCCGTTACATTTCTTAGACTTACAGTGTTCAATGATGACGTAACAGCAGGCATATGACGTAGCACGAGGCATTAAGCAAAGATAATCTTCTTTATCCCAAAAATTTCAAATGTTGTAAATTCAAAAAGTCCTTTGAAATTGTTTGATATGAAAATTTTATGAAACTTTTTAATTGAAATGAAAGTTTTTAAACAAAAACCAACTAGCTCACTGATGCTACGCCACAGGTTACCAGTCTCCGGCCTGCTCGGTCAAAATTTAAATTCCAACAATTTTTTGGTTAAAGAGCATACTTAGACGTGGGGCTTTTTTGGTTGTTCGAATTTTGAGTTCACAGATGACAACAGTTTTAATCCAAAAAATAAAAATTTAGCTTGAAAGGGACTTTAAGTCGTAGAAAGAACAGAAACAAACAACAACTAACTTTAAGAGTTGAGAAATCAATGCTTGTCAAAACTAATGAATGACGGAGCTTTCGGTTTTAAAAGTGTAGTTTCAATGAAGAAATTACAACTCAAAAAATGCAAAACA
The DNA here is from genome assembly GCA_026413305.1 of Hydrozoanthus tunicans. Classification (NCBI taxonomy): domain Eukaryota; kingdom Metazoa; phylum Cnidaria; class Anthozoa; order Zoantharia; family Hydrozoanthidae; genus Hydrozoanthus; species Hydrozoanthus tunicans. Next base: position 11,308 of record JAOBAT010100669.1, read on the forward strand.
GCTGGAGGCAAAAACGATAATGAGTCATACGCCTTTTGTAAAAGTTCCTATTTTTAAAACCATATCTCGGAAAAATTACTCAACATATCAACCTCATTTTTTCAGAGAAAGTTTGTTCTGCAGACTCATATCATTATTCAGAAGATTTGTTGCTGAAGCTGAATTAGAAAGAAGAGTGCGTATACTTTTGAGGCAAAAAAAGTAAACGAAATTTCGCCTACATAATAGTCTACATTTTCCAGTGGCAAGGCATCAATTGGATTGTATAAACATCTTAATAACCGAGAGCGAAGTCTGTCCGGGAGAATATTTTGCCCGAGGTCTTTCACTGTACAGACCGAGCGAAGTAAGATTTGTACGAAAGACCGAGGGCAAACTATTCTCCCGGACAGACCTAGCAAAACGAGGCTATTAAGATTTTTATTAAATGGCTCATTAGTTTGATTAAAAAGTATTTATTTCTTGTAAAAATGTTCTCCACAATGCTCATTGAACTTCAGCTTTCGCACCGTCGACAAACTTGACAACTTTCTCCATTCGCTGAAAGTTTTCATTCACTGCTTTACCTTTCTGGTTATTATTTTCAGTTGACGTCTCTTGTAGAACTTTTCTCGGGTCAATCTTCAATACTTGTAATTTCGAGCGAATAATGAAATTCACCGGACTTTGTTTTGACTTTTTGAAGTCTGTAACTCAAAAAAGTCTGTACGGTAGCTTATTTACCTAAGTTCAGCCAATCAGAACGCTTGGAAATTGGTTATTGACCGAAAATCAGAGTTACCATTTAATAAAACGTCTTTTTGTATGTGCTACTGGAGGACAACATTTTGAGTATGTCCCAACGTTCTCTTACCATTTTAGCACTTAAACATACGGGTCCAATGGTAATATTGAGACTACGCATTAAAGGCTGTCAAGGTTCGTTTAATCCAGATAATAATTTAGATTTACACTACTGATGCAATTAAGTCACATGTATGCAGGGTTGCTATTTATAAATGTTGAGATATTAGAAATTGGTTGCAAAAAGAATTGTAGTTAGCTATTGCTTCGGCTTATAATTACCTTCTCCACCATACATCATTCAGTTGGTCTAGCAACGAAAGGGTTGGTGGTACGTTTAACTTAATCCTTTGCATCGAGCGAAAAATCATCTTGTTCTTCCCTTTCCATAGTGAAATTTTTTTTAACTTTTTCATTTTGATGATCTAAACGTTGAAATAAGCTTATTAGAAGAATTTACCATGTATCTTATATTCTAACAGAAGAAATGTTCCCGCATGGCCGACCCATTCTCACATCCACCCTTCACGACAAAGATAGAGCCCTCTCAGGTCACGTGATTGATACTGCAATGGTTACTGGAATAGATGAATGCGCACGCAGGTGTTTGAGTCTGTTCAGTTGCGTTTCAATCAACTTCCAGTACGTGGCACAGAGCATGAAAACCTGTGAGATGAACAAATCTACTAAGGAGCTCGACGAAATTTCCCTTGTAAAAAGACATGGATTCTTGTATTATGGTTAAAATAACAGCATGTCTAGTAATAAAGTGAATCTCAGTACGATGTAATAACACATCATTAACTTTTACTAACAATTGTAAACACTAATACAGATTCATTATGAAATAGGACGATTAATTGCATGTAGGATGATTAATTGCATCTGGGAAACCTCTGGTAAAGCTGTGGAAGAGCATTAATGCACTCGTTGTGGGGAATCACTTGTAAAATAGTAACGTGAATAATTCCAATTTCTATTTTTAGATCCTAAAAGGAAAAACTTTTGCTCACTAGTTATGTCAGTAGCGTTTAGAAAGAGAGGGTAATCTCCATTGTAAACCGGCCGACTGTGGAAACTGATACTTGTTGAAGATTATCATCTTCGGAGAGGTCGACTCTGACATGGACACTATATTGAACGAATAAAGCACTATTTGTCCCATGGTAAAAAAGTGTCTCTCACTGAAAATTTCTTGTTGGAATGTGTTTGGTGTTAACTGTCTTCCTGAATCGATTGTTGACTCTCTGATTCGGTTCTAGCTAGCATTATGCTGTGGATGGCCTTGTGCATTGTCTGTTTTGGGTTCTTTCACGTTCTACACACACCTTTTTCATAAGGTCCAGTAACTTTCGGCTGCAGCTCATTGGGGCCCTCTTTGTAGTTTTTGGTGTTTGATACGTGCTTGTTACTTCTCTACATGTTATGTGAAAAATAGAATATACTTTTTGTTGCTCCAAGCTAGTTGTTTCCGTAAACTGCCCGTAAAGTTTCCTGTTATTGAGCGCTGACCGGTTCAGACCGGTAGAGAGTAATGTAAGACATGGCATAATAGTTTTCCGATGAGTTGTTTTTAAAAACTCTTGCAGAAAAGTGAATCTCGCGAATGTTCCGTGTGACTGTGGTGACTTTGTACTCGACAAGTTGAAGCCAGCCTTACACTACACAGTGTTCCTCTAGAAGGCCCACGAAATTTTGGGAAAAAAAATGGAAGATTGGTTACGCGCTAAGTTACTTACAAAGAACCGACAAAAAACTCAAGTTAACTCTGCCTGTTAGCCTTCCTCTTTCTGACAATTTGAGCGTATAATCGTCGATTTTTGTGTCAAAACTAGCTAAAAGTCTTTGTAGTTACGGACACAATTTTTTTTGTGAAGGAAGACCTTATCGACTACCTAAGATCGCAAAACGTCTGATCAAACATTTTTGGCTAAGTGTGTCGCAGTGATCGATTACTTTTCGGAGCTATTATGCGCATCAACCAAGGGGAAGAAAAAATGCATTCATGTGACAAGTGAAAAGCAGGTTTTATAAGGTGGTTTTAGCACTTGGCCTGGAACAGATTTACATCTTGAACAAAAAATCAAAACCCTTCACACAAAAAACATTCAGCGCGTAGCGGCTTTAAACATTGTCTTTTTCTTAAATTTTATCATATAACCACGCAGGCACACCCTTTACAAAAGGTACCAAATGAGTGTTTTGAAGAATTTTCCATTAATATGGTTAATTTGCCAAGCGTCGTAACCCTTATAAGTGAAAATAACAATAAAAATTTCTTTGTTTCACGAACTAGTCACAACAATCGCGTATAAAACAGTCACAAGAAAAATTAATTTCGAGTTATCTTTCTGTTTTGGCGACGTTGGATAGGATTCGACTGTTAAACAACTCGTGGGGAAACGAATATGAAACGTCCTGCATCTTTAAGGGGAAACGTTTTTATGGGTACTGGCTAACACAATTACTATGGATCTTTAAACATGAATAGATGCCGTTCAATTTTGATTACCTTTATCACTGGCCGCTACCGTCAATTCAACCTATAACCTGAATAGGCGCAAGCGGATTTGGGCGAGTCAATAGACGTTTAGAACGGTAAGAAAATGCTACCAGAACTTCCAAGTTTCATTCTTATTGTACAGAATGAAGTTTCACCCTCTTTGCTGAGTTTTTTAGAAACTCTAAAAAAACCTGACTGCCAAAAGGATTAAAGTACTCAGTAATTTAAATGCATTTATTCCGTCATCAAACACGTCAGAAAAGCTTAACATGCACATACCCTAAGCATGCACATGTGCAAAAACAGATATGTCAATTGTGTTACCATGTCATAATTTGGTTCCCAGAAGCATTATCCTATTGATCAGCGGCAAGGATCGATCTCTCGACTATTGGCGCTGACCAAAATGATTGTGGCTCTGGGAACGAGATTGCCTTATCTTTTTAAGTCACCACGTGTCTTCTGAGAGCACTTTTACTTCCTGCGTGTCTTATTTAATTCTAAAATCGTTCGCATTTAAAGTAAGTGAAGCAATGAATGCTTGGAGTGAACCAGTTGACTACCGGAACTATTCAGCCGAAACGTTTACCGTTTCCTTAGTATCTCAGTAAGTGATTTATTTTCAGTACTCTAGAGAAAATATTTCACACCTCCCCATTCTAATTCATTGTAAATGTTTTTGTAATTTTTTTAGTTACATCATTCGAGCCTGCTTCAAAACGTTTGAGTCTTACGACACACTTTTTTGTAATATATCTGAATCTGAATGTTACTGTGCTTAGCACTGGAACGGGATAGATCTGATCTTACTGCATTGTTTCACTCATATGCCACTGAAGGACAACACTCTATGATTACTGTATGAACTGTTTGCAATAGGTTATCATTATAAATTTTCAGCTTTTTTTAGCCTCGTGTTCTTTAAAAAACGAATGTAAGTACAGTAAACGTTGATTCGTTAGCGGCAAGAAACTTGCAAACGATATTCGACTATTTGAACGCAGTTTCAAAGACATTTTCTCGTTGTCTGTATTTTCTCAATGACCATCATTTAATTTTCTTTGTCAATATCTTATTTTCCGCATCGTGATGTAAATAATGCAAATATTTTTTGCTGATTTAAACCAACTAAAAGCTCAGCCTTTAACATTTGTTTGTATTATCAATAAAAACGGTCCTTCTGGGAGACTTTCAGTTATTTTTATTAATGAGTCGATAGTTGTTCGATTGGCGGTTGGAGACAAAGGCTTCTTTTGTAAATTCTCCCAACTTAAAGCCATAGTATTCCTATGAGAAGTTTGGGAGAATTTCTTAATTCATCTTCCAGAGTTTTAGGTGGATGATCAAATTTCA
>JAOBAT010100680.1:0-15946 GCA_026413305.1 Hydrozoanthus tunicans
ATTTTCTCCTTATAAAAAAATCTCTAGAAACTAAAAAGTACCTCACGTTTATAGGTACACCATAGGGTATCTGTGGGTGAAATACGAGGGTAGGTCATTTTTTGAACTTGTGCCACTTGTCACCCAGTGCTTACAGAGAGGCGCTCTTAAAAACACACTTTGGACTATATTTGCGATGGCGACTATGAAAATTACTCCAAACCTCAATTACGGTTACTGTTATTAAAACTTCATTGTTCGTTCTTGCTTTACTGATTAGGAGTTCTTTCTTTCTTTTGTAATTTTGTTGTGTATGTTATTAAAAAGTAATCGCACATCCTTTCTCTTTCAATTTTGAATCAATTTGCACTCATGATTTTCAGAAAGCTCAAATTGCATTTGCCCTACAGGCTCATGCAATTTCAATATTTTTTGAAACCCACTCATGTTAATTTTTTCCAAATTGAATTTGAAATTGTGTGCTTACCTAATATACAGATCTATTGTTTTCCCGAAATGAAGTTTCAGTTTTTTTCTCTTTCCTACATAGGTTCGAGATGCCATACAATATCTGGTGTGGAGGATGTGGAAATCACATTGGAATGGGTAAGTTAAACTAACTTAATTTGTTTCTTGTTAAGGGTTGCTCAAAACAGTATCTCAGCTACTACCTCCTACTTTACATATTAAAAGTAATGAAATAAATAACCAGCATTTTCAAAAGCTGCCGATGTCTGAAACAAGCCACAGGCTACTGTTGGGGCCTTTAAGTATTATTTATCCTGAAAATGCACCAGACTTCACCTCCAGGAATACAATATTTCAAAGTAAGCTCTGGCTACTTTTGCATTTCCTCCTGCTACTTTTTTATAAATTGAAAACCCTGGTAACTGAAGGATCTAGTACAAAAATTATGTAAGTGGCTTTTGATGAAGTTTTCATTTTTCCCTTTATTATCCCTGTTATCTCTTGATAACCATTGGGAGACTGTAGGACTACAAAGTCCCTAAGTTGTTTTCCCAGTAGACCTTACAATTATGCCAAAAACAAACTATAAATTCCATTTTTCTTAAGTTACATATTCTAAAGCTTTTAAGAAATTGGACATTGAGAGACTAGTTTTAAAAAGTATGGTTAGCTGCAATGAGTTTGTAAATGAACCCAAGAAAAGATCTTTTGAATTCTTGAAGTGTGTAAAGCTTTTAAGTGATTGTGATGTTATTGTTATGGAAACACGAAAACTACTTTTTGAACACTCTTATAACATTAAGGGCAAAATTACTTCCAGCTGAAAGGATTACAGTGGGGGGCATTTTTTCTAATTCAGGGCAAAATTACTTAATGCTGATTTGTTGCTGGTAAACTTGAAGATAAAAAAGTTTCAAAAATTTCTGAAGTTTGGGGGTGAAAATATAACTGTCATTTCTGTCTTGGGATCCTAGGGGTGAGGTACAATGCTGAGAAGAAGAAAGTGGGAAACTATTACACAACACCAATTTACAGATTTCGGATGAAATGTCATCTTTGTGATAATTATTTTGAAATTGACACTGACCCACAGGTTAGAGATTCAACTAATTATTAATTTGATTTGATTGGATTAAATGATAATTGTAATATGGATAAGTGTCCTGTCCAAGGGGATATAAACACTTAAAGTGCTACTAAAGCCATTTTGCCATTGATACTTTGTAGCTCAAAGATCGTTTCCAGAACTTTTGTTCGACTGTAAATGGATGAAAGAGCTAACCTGACTGTTTAAGGTCCCCAAAAATAAGCTTTGAGAATAGAAAAAATGTGAATAAAATTCAAAACACGACTACGATTTATGCTGTCACATTTCAAAGGATTCTAAGCTGCTTTATACTTACTAGCATTTACTGCAAATTAGTGAGTTTTTTGCTCAAACACTAAAATAGGCATTTTGTCTTAGTAAACTCCATGCCATTAACAAGAGGATTGATAATATAATCTCAATTAGAGATACTCCATGTTTCGTGTACATAATTTGTATTATAGTATATTCTAGTTGTATTGGTTTTAGTCAAACCATAGTTATTTGTTGAACAATAATTATAATCAAATATGACATAAAAAACGGAACTTTGAGAGGTCATATTGTTTGTCTTAAAAATGTAGAACTGTGACTATGTGATTGTAAGTGGTGCGAGGAGGAAAGAGGAAAGATGGGAGCCATCTGCGACAGAGAATGTCCAGGCAGCAGGTAATATTCAAAAGCTAATGAAAATCACAACCAGGCATAAGATTGTTGGAAATAGTAAAAACATCCTGGTTCACAAAATGATTTTAAAAAATTCAAATTGAACAAATAATTTTTTTTGATTTAGATTAGAAAACAATGAGCATGGAAGTCTTTAAGACCTATGAAATAAAAAAATATTATCTCAGTGGATAGTCTAAGAGTAAATAAGGAACAGTGGTAATAAAATTTTGGCAAATCTTTTATGGCTCTTGAGAGAGTAATATATAATGTTTCCAAGTTTGCATCTTTTAAATCTATAACCTTTAGATACGTTTAAGCCAAACTGGGGCTTATTATGTATTTGAGACCATAGATGAATCATTAGTCCAAGTTTGGCTCGAATTCATCCAAAGGTTGACTGGATTAGCAGCAATTCGCAAAAAAAAATATGCAAATTTGCCTATCACACACGTGACATCATCAGTTGAAAACATCAAATATTAACATTTAGATTCGAGTGAGGCCTTACCACTGGAACGGGGTATAATCCAAGTTTCGCTGATCTACAGTATTAACAGAGACCTCGTTGGATATGAACCCATGAACTACTAAACAGATCTACGTTGCTCAAACCAACTGAGCTACAGGGCCAGCTGGGAGTTTGGTCATGGGACCTTGTGAAATCAGAGATTTGTTCTCTTTTTTTGTGTGGGTTTTATGGAGTTCTACGGTAATGCTGTAGATCAACGAAACTTCGGTTATACCCAGTTCCAGTGGTAAAGACTCACTTGAATCAATATTTTTTATGTTGTATTCACACATATGCCACTGAAGGAAAACGCTCTATGTTTTAGTATTGATATTTCGATCAAGAATTAAAAGGTTTTGACAATTTTTTCACTACTATTCCTCATTTATCAAGGTTTATCCATCGAGGTAACAAAATTTTTCATTTCGTGTGCACTTTAACATTGGCACTTTTAGTCCTAGTTACAAGTGTTGATTCCTGAATCTCTCCTTAACTTAAAAACAAAGACCTCAGGGTGTCCTTGATATCGATGTTTATAGATCATACACTGCTGATTTCATTTTTCTTTGTTTGTCTAATTTCAGATAAGGAAGAGACCAAGAAACTCGCAGCAGATGCTATGTATAAGCTTGAGCATGGTGTTGAAGACAAGAAAAAATTGAAAGCTGTTGCACCAGTTTTAGAACAATTGAAAGTGAGCAAAACGTAGAGTAACTAAACTTGTTCTACCCTTCCTTCAGTTCCAATAAACTGCAAGTAAACAGTTAATCTACTCACATACTTGTACAATGAAGATTCACCTAGTTTTCGAGCAATTGCCGATGGTTGTCCACCCACACATACACGTAGTTAACAGCCCTCCTCAAATTCTTGAACAAATATCATATATAGGCATGTTGTTAACTGGCTTCTTTAACGGTTGTGGAAGAATAGCCAGTGGACAGTAAGTTGTACAACAGTAGACAGTGGTCAGTTTGTCTGCCCTCACAGGTATGTAGGTTATCTAGTTCTGGAATAACTGTTAGTTGAACTGGTACCTTTCTCCCATTAAGGAACATTTGCTTACCCATTTCAGGCGCAGTTGAAGATAAATAGCTGACCCATTTACACACAGTTAATTAACTTTCTGCAGTTAAGAAACAATTAAACTCCAAGAGGCTCCTCTTCCCAAACATTATTCAAGTTTTAGTTTTATCAAGCTCTGGAATAACTGCCATTTGACACTGCTTATTTGCCAGCTCACGATTGCAACCATAGATTGGTATATAGCTTTAGAAAATCGAAGCTACCTACACATAATGCAGAATTCTGGTTTCCTCCAGTTTTACAACAATTACTGGACAAGTGGGCGCATTTTTTCCACATGCGATAGTCGGTTTTGGAGACCCAATTCTGCAATAATGGTTGGTTGGCAGATCGTCTACACATACAGTTGAATAAATTGCTCTTGTCCCTTAATAAAGCCCGTGAACAACTTTTTGCCCATGAATATCGTGTTTGCCACGCTCTTAAGGTATACACCAACTGAAAGGCAATCGGCACGTTTCACTTTACTTAAGATTGATAGATACCTTATCAAGGCATGAAGTAACCATTCTTTTCCTAAACAACGGATATTGACCTTTTTTGTTCAACACATACATTGTTCTAAAGGTAAAAAAACAGATGTAAGTAATCGTATTAGAAAGTTTAGGAGCAAACACAAGCCGTGAGAGTGTTATAGGCATAGAGATTAGGCTGTGGACAGGTCATTAACAATTTATCCCAGGTACAATTTTTTGCCGTTGTTTTACATTTTCTCCTTACCATAAGGCAACAAAATAGATTTCCAAACACGGCAATAGTTTTTTTTGACAATTTGCTCACTCAACCTCGCTTTCAGGATTTAAAATCAATGTGGAAAGATGATTACTCGGCTAACCAGCTCTTGAGAAAGAAGTTTAGAGAAGAAAAAAAGGAACTTAAGGCAATAGAGGCATCGGACGAGGCTTTGAAAAAAAGAGGAGCTCTTGATCTTCCTCTGTTGCCTGAAAGGATGGAGGACGTCGAGCTTTCCAAAAGAATCCGTTACAAAAGCAAAGGTTAGGAACAACTGTGATGCTAGGAGTCTATGCAGGAAGGCGCATTGAGAACACCAAAGGGCAACAATTTCTAGGCAAATGCCTCTCTCTCGGCAACTTTGCTAAAACAGCTTTGGCATTACAAAAGATGTAAATGTGATAAGAGCATAAATAATATTAGTATAATATAATATAACAAAGGCATGTCTTGTTACGTATATTTTCTTCCCACAGCTGATAAAACTCAAGAAACGACGTCAAAAAAATGCTTGATAATAAAAAATAGTTGTTCGAGAAAAATACCATGTTAAACTTTCACAAGTAATCGAACAATAATAAAGGCTTAAGTCTGCAGCAGTCAAGAACAAACAGTATCTGAAAGGGTTTTTACAATGACCTTAATTTTTTGAGCCGAAAAATGATGCCTATTAAAATGTGGTAAAATATTACATACAAATATAATAAATCTTATAATTAAATACAAGGCTCACTAAAGCAAAAGTAGGTAGAAACAGATAGGAAAGCAAATTAAAATTCTTGACATAAGTTTAACAGTTTTAGTCTCTCTGTTGGTGGGAGGGGGAAATTGTGTGATAGAAAACAGAGCTAAAGAAAAATGGTAACAATGAAACTGACGAATCTTCCTGTTTACTTCTTTCATTAAGGCTATGAAGAACACCTGAAAAAGAAGCGCCTTGAGATAGCCAGCAAACCACTTTTCGAAGCCAGAAGAGGTGGAGCCAGCGACAAACAAGGTGTGGAAAACGACATCAAGTTCAAGCTTCTTGAAAAACGACGTAAGATACAAGTTTCTAAAAGATCAGCTTCCTTCTCGAAGAGAGAAAGTGACGTAAGCAAGTATGGAGTATTGGCTCGACAAAGGAAGAGACCTCATCCAGAAAGGAATTTTTCAGCGTCAGTTTCGAATGACTTAAGCTCTGTTTCAAAAAGTGTTAATGATGTAGAATTTGATTCACTGGAAGCAGGTGAACCTATCAGTGAGGGTGGTTTTAGCTCCTCAAACGATTCTCAGACCGCTGCATGTGAATCGCTGGGAAACATAGCAAACACGTCTAACAGTAGCAATGCCAAAAGTGCTAACATTACAACTAACCCATCATTGATTGCTCATGATAGTTTCACCAATTCTCAACACTTTGTTAGAAACGAAGTTAAAGATGACCTCATCTGTAACTGTGCGCATGAGTCCCCGAAACAAGATACTACGTGCTTAAGGTGTCGTTCTTCTTCGTCATCCAATCCAAATACTGTTTCCCTTGGCAACGTTGTAACCGGAGAGTCAGCCTCAAAAAACACAAAGCACTCTTTAGTATCGTGTGAATACGACGACTCAAGTGATTCTTCGATGTAAAGCAATCGTAACGCCATGAATGTTTTCACTGACTAATGTTACTGGTTATTGGTGTTACTATAATTACTATTGTATATCGTATTGTAAAAAACTAGGGTACGCAGTTGTCGAAAATACACGTATGCTGCTCCCGGTACCATTCCTAAATTCTTTTATCATTACAATACTGTTAAACCGACTGAAACTGACTGTGTGGTAGGACGTTCGTTTGTTTAAAAAAAATTCATTTCTATTAAGAAAGAAAATTTTTTTAAAAACAATTTCAAGGGAATAATTCATTGATTAAAGTTTCAACAATGTGAATACTGTTGCCAGAGTCAAATGTTTTGTGATAAAAAAAATTGTTTTGTCTCAAGCCTCATGCGACTACATATGCCTCCTGCTACGTCAGCATTGCACGGACAGGAACAGCTAGAAAATGTTTTATTTTCAAAAATAATTACTGTTAAAAGGGTTTCTACTTTTCATCTGGAAATTAAAACAAGTACGACTGTACTAATGGATCAGGAACTGGGACATCACAATGTTTACAGTGTGAAATGCCGGATAGCAAGAGTTACTCTTCAAACACAGCTTCGTTTAGTTATTTTGTGTTGTGAGTAACAAAGGCTACTTTAGTTAGAAATCCTTACCCTTGAACTTTTGGCTATTTCCTCATACACACATTTTACTTGATTTATATTTGATTCTCGCTGATTCTTATTTCGTCGACCGTCCTATACAACTGCAAGTTGCAATATTTGCGGTATACTGCGTGTGCAGTCATCGTGAAAATGGCATGCTTTATTTATTCCCTAAAGTAGCTCAAGTCAGTGCAGTTATTATTGTTGAAAACAAAGAAAGTGCATAACATTGTTTTAACTTGATTTCTTTCAATGAATATGTAATAGAAAAGATTTGTGTTGTACGGTACAATCAAGAATTGCTCGTAGAATCCCTAAAGAATCAGAAATAAAGTCCAACTCAACAGAAATTTCTGCTTATTACCACTGTGCAAACACTTATTGGGATCTGGTACGAACTGACGGAAGCTTCTTTTAGTCGGCTTGGGCTATGCATATTATTTTTGAACATTGTGAATTCCAATGTGTACGGCGCAATATCTAAAGTTACTTGTAAATTCAATTGATGGGGAACATCCCTTAGGGTTGTTGTGGGAAGTTTTATCGCGTTGTTATGCGAGCTGACAGAGTTTTAGTTCTTATACTCGGCCTCGGCTATGCATATCAATTTGGAATATTGTGAACGGCGCCGCAATCTAAAGTTGCTTGTAAATTCTCTAAAAATCCAAAAATAAAAAATCTAACTCCGTCAATCGATGGGGAATATCCCTTAAGGTCGTTGTGGGAGGTTCTACCGCGATATTAAGCGAACTGACGGATCTTTAGTTCTTTTAGTCGGTCTCGGCTATGTATACTAATTTTAAGCATTGTGAAGTCTGATCCAATGTGTATGACGCAAAACCTAAAATTGCTTGCAAATTCTCCAAATGTCAAATATCTAACTCCGTCAATCGATGGGGAATATCCCTTTGGACCGTTGTGGGAAGCTTTATCGCGATATCAAACGAACTGACGGAGTTTGGGTTCTTTTAGTCGGCCTCGGCTACGCATATTAGTTTAAAATATTGTGAACGGCGCCGCAATCTAAAATTGCTTGTAAATTCTCTATTAAAAATCCAAAAATAAAAAAACCAACTCCGTCAATCGATGGGGAATATCCCTTAAGGTCGTTTTGGGAAGTTTTATTGCGATATAATGCGAATTGATGGAGTTTTAGTTCTTTTAGTCGGCCTCGGCTATGCATATTAATTTGGAATATTGTGAACGGCGCAATCTGAAATTGCTTATAAATTCTCAAAAAATCCAAAAGTCCAACTCTGTCAATCGATGGGGAATACCCCTTAGGGTCGTTGTGGGAAGTTTTATTGCGATATAATGCGAAATTAAGAGCCTTAGGTTTTTTTCAAGAAACGTCGGCCTTCAAAAACAACGAGATAAAGAGCGTTTGGGACCAGTTTCTGGTCCAAAAATATGCTTTGTAGGGGCTTTAACTTGAAAAACTAAAAAGCGCTTTGGTGACCAAAGTAAATCGCGAAATCCGACGCCTTTTTCTCCGGGAATTATGTTCAGTTCTGGCTTAAACTTTTGAGTATATTAAACTTCGAGTAGACGCAACTGACAGAATTGTTTTATTAATGAAATATGTATTTATCACTTCTTCTATATGACAACCGATCTTAATTGTTTTTGGTATCAGTTACAAGATTGTATGTAGTTCAGAGGGAAGCCTTTTCAGTGTTCGAATTCCTCTCCGCCTCCCATTTTCTATAACGCCAGTGCAAGTCGCTCTGAACTTGAGACTTAGTCCAATTATTAGTGTTATCAGAAACCAGCAGCTTCAACAGTTTAATTCATTGCCTTAAATATCAACTTTATATTTATTAAAAAGTTACTTATAACACTACAGCTATCAACCTGGCTAGTTCGTCCGTGTACTTTGTTCATTAACAACTAAAAACTGGGACCAGAACAATACGAAAAGCTTGATATGTAACACAATCTCATAAATCCAGTCGGAATTTAAAATTGTCTTTTTAGTTTTGAAAGAAAGTTTTATGAAGGCAAAATTAAAACAAATTCGTATAATGTCGTTTGACTCGCCGCTTAGGCTCGCCAACCACACATGGCGCCCCTTATCTTGCGGTTATCTGATTTTCTGTTCATTTTTAATAAACTTTCCAAAGGAACAGCGCTTTATCTGAGTCTTGTTCAGTATTAGTCAACAAATGATATGATTCGGCGCTCGCCAGGTTGTGTTCGCACTATTTTCATTTTCCTCTGTACTACAATCGCTGAATTCACCTGAAGAGGGCAGGACTGCCAAAAGCTTGTACAGAAGAACCACAGAAGAAGAACTACAGAAGAGAACAGAAAGACAGAAATTGTGGTACAGAAGAAAATGAAAATAGTGTTAACTCCAACCACAATAGCCCAAATCAAGAACACTGCCAGATTGTGTTTGAAGTGGTTGAGATAATTAAGAACGGGTATTTTTCCCTTGAATTTCCGAAAGATGTTTTGCTCTAGGTCAATAGGAGATGATATACATGAAATTCGACAATATGCTTTTAAGTTAAAAAGTTTTTAAGGCTTGTTGATCTACTAGTGAACTTAAATGATAACGTATAAACGCAAGTGCCTCACTCGAAATTCAAGAGACTAAATAAATCCTGCAAAAGTGCCACGAAAACAAACCAAAGATCAACTCGTATTTCTTGGAATTTCTTGTTGAATTAGGTTCCATAAATGTTTTCGTTGGTTCTTTCGATAGGTTAACGTTTCAAGTTTTGACACTGTCGTTCTTAAATGTTTAGAAATGATTACGACAAAGAAACTTTGTCTCTGTGCAATAAAAAAATCTACTAATAAGTGCATCTAAGAAATGTTAAGACCAGTGGTGTTTCCCTTGCTTCGGGATTTTTCAACCGATGAATCAAATGGTACAACTCTAGTATTTGATGATGTGAAGTCTCGAATCTTGTTTTGCACAGTAAACCAACGGTTTTTGAAAATTCTCTTGAACTGTTCATACCTGAAAGCATGCAGGAATGGGTTTATGCAAGAGCTGAAGTTCCAGCAGATCACCAACAGAAAATTACCGATTTTATCTTTGGTCATACCTCCTTCAAAGGGTGTGTCACTGTGTTTAAAACTGAGAACAAGTATTGCTCGTACTCCCAGAGGTAAAAAGAAAAGTAACACATTACTGAGTACCAGAATTGCAATTCTCTTCGCAAGAGCTGATTCCCGTTTGATTCTTGCTAATTTACCGACGTTCTCTGCAGTAACATGAATATGTATGTACAATGGCAACGTCATTAAGTACACAGCAATTAATGGTACACTGAAAGCGGCTGTGAAAGTGAAATTAGGACTCTTTGGATACAAATTTCCAACAAAACATAAATAGGAGCAGTTCACTAATCCGTTGGCTGCTACGTATATAGCGATAACAAGACCATAAAACCAGCAAGCAAGAACTGAAATGACTGCAGCTTTTAGCCGCAATCTAAGGTACAACTTCATTGCGAAGACTACAGCCAGATAGCGCTCAAGTGTCAAAAGGGCGGCACTTGGTACGATTCCTACTTGCGCGAGTATCCACGCCATCCCAGTCCAGTGGCATCGTGTACATGTAGTATGGTAGTACTTCACGTCGGAACTTGTATGCACCAGGTATGCCGCGGAAATCGAATAGAGACTCATCAACAAATCGCCAATAGCAAGATTAGCAGTCAACAACATTGATACTTTTTGTCGTAGTGGTTTAGAAGTAGTGATTGTCATGATGACTGCAAAACTGAAGATCATACTAACGATTCCTACGGGATACTGAAAATACATTACTTGTTGTGTAGTTTTCCAACAAACATCTTCGAATGGCGATGCTTTTGAATTGGAACTACAGCACGGGAACAAAGATTTATTTCCCTTACACCAATGGTATGAAAAATTTCTATCTGCCATATCTAATGATTGAAACAGTTAGTGATAATGTCCACCAATGAACAACTACCACTGTTATCTCTCCTTTTCTCTTGGTATTTCTAGAGGTATAACACTCAAGATTTGAAGTTTGGTGACAGTAACATGATCTTCTTCAGGTTTACGAAATTGTCTTAAAGCACTAAAATCCTTATTCCTGTGTTCTTACTGACTTGCAAGCTGACAAGATGGTTTGCGTTTCAATAGTAGACTCAAGAGTTTCCGGCTGAGATTTCTGAAATGAAAAAAGTTCCTTTCACATTGAGTATGGAGAACAAATCTCATTAGACTGAATGTACAGTACATAATTTAAGATCAAGTGCGGGTATCCAATTCCAGGATAAATCCAGAAAAACTTAGAAAACGTTGGGCGACTGCGCCTTCTCTCAAGCGGCGGCCAGAGTGTGGAACAGATTACCGCAGGAAATTAGAACTCGGAAACAATACGACACTTTTAGGACGTACTATTTTAAGCAAGCTTTCGATTTTTAGTGTTATTTGTTTATTTATAGCGTGTTCGAAAACGTTTGCTAATTTTTATAAATACCAAAAAGCTAATTCAAATTGGTGGCTGTAATTAGCGAAAATTTGAATTGAATTTTTCAATGTTGGTTTTAATGGTGGACAAAGGTGGTTGTTTTTACGCTCTCTTGTGCTTCTTAAAAATGTCGCAATACTAATCGGGAGTTTTGAAATGTTTTTTATGCATTTTGTAACCGTTTCGACATATTCTATAATTCAACTGAATCTTATCTCTTTATGTCGAACCCCTGGAGTTAATAAACAATAACCAACTATATCGAGGGAAAACACGAAACAGTTTGCACTGATGAACCTTTGGCCTGTCCTTCGTAATAAAACATAAGAACCTATAAATAACAGGCCATACAATTATAAGTTAACTGATATTCCTCTAAAGCTGTGCAGTTTCTAGAAACTAATAGTTTTCTGTGTTACTGGACGTAAGTTTTGTCTTAGAAAGTAAAAGCTAAAACAGAAACGCAAAATTTTACCAACGTTTCGAACCTTTACTTCGGTTCTCCTTTTGCGTTTCTGTTTTGGCTTTTACTTTCTAAGACACTACATAACTCAAGCCAAGGCATCCCTAAGGGATCCAGAAACACGTTGCTGTTCGCTCACCTCTAGTTTTTAAATAGATGTAAGTTTTAATACGTGCCGCCACAACAATGCGTTTCCTTTCAAAAAAATCTTATTAGAAAGCTTTGTCTTCAGTTGTAGGAAAAACAAAACGGTTTCGAACGGTTGAGTTCTTCATTAAAGGTTCTGAAAACTCGGGTAAAAAACTTACGGTTTAAAGCCGTCTAATTCTTTAAAATATTGGAACTAACAATTTTTTGAACAACTTCGGGAATTTGGGCAAATATATTTTGGTTCTTGTGCCGGATGATGCAAAAGCTTGAATTATTTGTTTAAAATTTGTGGCAAATATGATTTGAAGATAGCAGAAACAGATTGAAGACATGCTCTTTGCTCAAACCCCTAAACAAAGTCTAGTTCGATCGTTCTTCATCTACGTTACAATCCTCGTAGTTAAAATACGAAAAGAAGTTTTAGGTTTCAGAATTCGAATCATGGCTTACCTTCAAATCGTTCGGAGCCGTTTATTGATTGCAGCTAGCTACCTAAAGCCAACACATTTATCTAGTCATCTAGCATCTGATCCATCCGAAGTAAAAGGAAATTAATTTTCTAAAGCAATTTTGAATATTCCAAGCCGTCAATCAAACACGCAAGATAAAAACTTGAACTTTTTGTATTGCTTTTGGGTTGTTCGTTTGAAAGTTTAATGGCGTTCAAAAGATAAAGTTTCATTTCACAAGTGTAACTGAACACTCAATCTACTAAAAATAATTCAACAAAATATATTAAAAAAATGCAATCGTTGGTGCCTTTAGCTTGACACAATTAATTTGTCTAGTTCATTGTAACAAATGCAGATTGAGAGAGTTATATCAATTTAACGACAAGAAAGTTGGAAAAAAAAGCAAGAAATTTTGAAATAGAAAAACAAGTTTTTGGCGGAGAAAAAAAGAAAACTGAAAACATTTCGTTTTCGCTTCAAGCGTAAAAAGAGCGAAAAGTAGATACATCACCTAAAAGTCCCTTTTTCCAAAGTTGGTAAGAATCGCGTTTAAAACTTAACAGATTTCCATTATAATGAGCTTTTTCAAGACGCATTACTGTTTCCATTAGGCGTCATTTTGTTGTCCTAATCGAGCCTGTTTTGTTCCAGCAAGTACAAAAGCCACATTCTATGGAAAGGTTTTAAAAAAGGTTGTGCCATGAACTCTGTACCGTTCTTTCATTAACACTGAATAGTGTTTGTTTCAAATTGATGAAATACGTCCTCTGTCAAGGAATGACGTCATAGCCTGGCTGTGTAATCGATAAAGTACCAATTTCGAAAAAAGTTCTCTGTAAAACGAAATTCTCCCAAACTTGTTCCATGAAAAGTATGGGTTCTTGGCCCAATAGAACTGTGACTGAAAGGGTTAACCACTCTAGTTCGGAGAATTTACCAACAGACCTGGGACTGAAAGGGTTAACCACTCTAGTTGGGAGAATTTACCAATAGAACTCGGACTGAAAGGGTTAACCACTCTAGTTGGGAGAATTTACCAATAGAACTGGGACTGAAAGGGTTAAACCTTCTGTTATGCACCAAAATCAGTTCGATCAGGTAAAATGTTATCCACAAATGTTGTGGCGATCAGTATATACAGCTGCATTTCCCCTGATAAGATTTTCGGTTCAAACGCACTAAGTGCAGTGTTCTTAACAATCTGCCTGAAAGGAGCAGCTGAACTTTAACAGCGCATGCGCGTAGAATGTGGTTTGTCCTTTTAAAAAAGAGAATTGGGCTGTGTTGTTCAAAGGCTGTTTGAATTTAACCTTAGGTTAAGCCAAAACTCAAGCAGGAATTCCTTTTCTAAGGAAAAATTGCAGCTTTTAAAATCAGTCTCTGTAAAACAAAGGTTGAAAAATTAACCCTGATGTTAATGCAAATCGGCCTTTGAACAGCTGGGCCAACAATGCAACAGAACCTCAATTTCGAAGGTAAAAAAATCGTTTTGTATTGTTCAGTTAGTTTGAAGAGAGTGCTTCTTTTCTGTTTGCTTTAACCATAATTAACATATGCGGACTGGTTAGGAAGCCATTGTTGTAGGTCTTTGTTCGCCATTTTCTTTTGTTTTCTGGTCTTGAACCTGCACAAAAGCTTTTAAAATGCAAGTCAACAAATAGTCAGGCAAAATATTCTCGCTACAACCTGAAACAAAGAATGTGAAGTTTCACGGTTCGTTCAACCTAAAACAAAGCATCTTTGTACATTCTTTGCATTTCCCTTTTGAGGTTTGCCGGCTTTCCTAACCAGTCCGTATATTAATTATGCCTTAATTACTAATTTTGTTTTCAATTTGTGGGTTACTCTTTTTCATCTCGGTTTAACGCTACACTTTATAAAAACTCACTACGCAACAAGAATAGCAGGAATGCACTGTAAAATACTAATGTACAATATTCCAACGCATACAATGCATGAAAATTGAGGAAAATAAAAACTAATGTTTGTAACTAGATCTTTTTATAAAGAACAAGCTTTGTGAGAAATTGACCAAGCAGTGAAAATGAGGAATGAAATTCCATGACCAGTTGCCATTTTTCATGACCATGAAAAATATCAAGAAACCAAATAATCTATTCCAAATCCAACTCTAAAGTTCACCAATTTAACCTTCCGAACACCGAAAGACAGCGTAACGTTCTTGAATTTAGAGCAAGACACTTAACTTTGTTAATTTAAGACAAACTCAACATATGGTTTAAAGAGCATATGACGCGAAATCAGTTTTTCAATTTTCAAAAAGTATACTATAAAAAACATTGGTTTGCCAAGTTTGAGAAACATACGACGAAAGTACGCCAAGATACGGCGTGTAGAATTTTGAGTTTTTCCCGCTAATTAAAAGCGTCCCCTCAAAAATACCAACAATATGACGTAACAGGTCACGTGCGTCTCTTCTCAGTCCATCTAAAATCGAAAACTCTAGCAGTTACGGATGTTTTAAAATCAACTTATCTCTTTACTTGGTGGCACCGTTTTAGATGGACTGAGAAGAGACGCATGTGACCTGTTACGTCATATTGTTGGTTTTTTGGAGGGAACACTTTTAGCGGGAAAAGTTCAAAATTCTACACGCCGCATCTTGGCGTACTTTCATCGTATGTTTCTCAAACTTGGCAAACCAATGTTTTTTATAGTATACTTTTTGAAAATTGAAAAACTGATTTCGTGTCATATGCTCTTTAACATTTTAAGATAATTTGTGTTTCCAATCAAAGACAAAACCAATATCAAAATTCCACGACTTTGCCAGGCCTGGTAAACGCGTTTTCAAATTTCATGTTTTGTCAAGACCGTGTCAAACCCTGCCAAGTGAAAACTTAACTGAAAACATAAGAACCGGTAACTAGGCTGGGTTGTTCAGAGGCTGCTTAACTTTAACCCTGGTTAAGCCAAAATTCAAGCAGTATATTCTTCGCTATTAGATAGGGGAAACGGTTCTTATAAAGTTCTTATGAAGTACTGTTTGCTTTTCTACGGAAAACGGCTTGTCAATTCCAAAATTACATCTTAAATCAGCTTGACTTTGGAAATTAGAACGTAAATTAAAAATTTAACCCGAGGTTAGTGCTTACCGACCTTTAAACTGGGCCCAGAGGTTGAAAAATGCGAAATTGCAATAAATTCAGTAACTTTTGCTATATCTGCGAAGCGCTTGAACGTTCAAAGAATGATTTTAAACCTGTATTCACATTCGTGCTACAACACTAACTGTGGCCAAGTAAACACATTAGGTCCTCTGCTAATGTGTCAAACATCTTTTTATGATCGAGGTATTGTATATCTATGTCTTCCATCTGTTTCATAGCAATAAATTGCGAAATTATGGGCGGATATTATTTTGTTTAATCGATATTTACTTAAAAGAAACATTCAAGACACCAGTTAACGATATAGATCTAGACCAACTCATTGACACGATCTGAAATCAGTTTATCTAACGCGTTAAAAAGAAGGTATCTCTAACGTTTCGCAAAAACTCACTGGTTCAATGTTGTTGCCGCGCAAACTTTTGAAACCCCTTTGCAAACCTGCTAATAATAATAATAATAATAACGGTTTATTGGCAATTCCACTGGGTGGCTCTTCTATGCCAACCTAAAACTATAATT
>JAOBAT010100713.1:0-15944 GCA_026413305.1 Hydrozoanthus tunicans
GTGGCTGGCAATTTTGAAAACTTTTTTTTTTTTGCAAGAGCAGTCGGTAAAAGTGGTCACATAATCCTTTATCCCTTTAGTTTTACGAAATTTTCGAGAAAAAGGACTGACTCAATCTCAGTCAACCCCAGCAAAAGTTTCAAAATACCCTCTTTTAAAACTCCCATGGCCATGAAAAAGTTGAATACGCAAAATAATATAAGAAATTGAACCATAAAACGTGTGAGTGGGGAAGGGAGCGCATTTCAAAATACTTTTCAAACAACATCCACCAAGCGAAAAAAAATTATGACCTGCTGACAAATGTGGTCACATAATCCTCTTTAGTTTAAAAAAAGATATCCTACACTATCTTAGAAAACCAAACAAATTTCTTCGAATCAACTTCCCCCTCAAAAGTTTTATAGTCCGCCCCTTACCACTCATAGAAGCTTCGGTTATGCAAGTAATTTTAGAAGTGAACCAGTAGACATTTGAGGGAGATCGATAGGGTCGGAAGGTTCTCAAACCGTAATATTCCTAAAAGACGCGCTGCGCCGACACAAAAAGTTCCTGATCTAAGCCTTTTTAGTTTTACAAAATACGTAACCTACACTATACCTGAGAATAAAATTATGTCTTGCATTGTCTTAACACTCGAGCCTCTCCTATTCTCCTCCCTCCAAATAAAATGGTCCGCCCCTTACAGTAATACTTCATGACTCAGTAACAGAAAAGTACGCCAAACTCAGTAACGTAGCCAGATAATAAAATTGAGGACAAACATCTGTTGTGAATTATTGTACTCGTGTTTACTCCCCACTGCGCTTCCAATTTTTGGGATGAAGAATTTCGTCCTATTGTCATGGCCTGTGTAAGAGTGATGTCAACCACCTCATTTCAGGCAGGCGTTCCTGGCAGATAGCAAGAATCGGATTTACGTCGGATTATCGTCGGTAACGAGTGATTTCTCAAGTTACTCCTTATATTCAATATGACTAAATAACTAGATGATATAGTGAAATAAAAAGATTTTAATCAATGTAAAATATCTAATGGCGTCAATATTTTCAATATTTTGTCAACAAAGCGACGAGAAAGAACCCACGAAAAAAAACGATCATTGACCGGAACTATTCTCGTGTGAACTACAAAAGAATGCTGCCAAGTGCTGCTTTAAATGCATACGAACCGGTTATAAGAGAACTAATTTAAGAGAATGATACTCCGAGCATTCTACTATCAATATATATTCCTAGTTTTAATCGATAAAGAAACCTCGACTGCCTATTTTTTAGCTCCGATTCTTTTAAATATAGGAATCTGTTTATACACCATAACACTTCACTGATATCGAGTTTTTTTCTTTCTAAACTTGAGGAAGAGATTTTCCTTAGTAGCAACTGGTTGATACCGTATGGCTTGCAAATCATTCTTGCGGAGACAATCTTGAAGTAAACAACACAGCTGTAATAAGAACAGTTATTTATAACTCGCCTATTAGTATTCAGTTATTATACAAAACCTTAGCTTCACATGCAGCTTTCAAAAATGTTTTTAAGATTCACTACTTTGCTGAAAATTTTTCCTGCCAATTACAAGATCGATTAACTTAGTTTTGGGGAGATTACTCGTCAAATTTGATTTGAACTAATAAAAACTTGATAAAATTGGTGGAAGCCGTTGATATGCAAGGTATTTGCGAGTCAGCATCAATCATTCAATAACAACAATACGTCACACGATCGGAAAAACGGCTTCTCCCTCCTATATTTCAGCAGCAGAAAGTTCCTTTCTCGGGTCTGAAGTCTTTAATTCCCGTAAAACAAAATTTTGACAAGGTAAAAGTTTTAATTGACAGGGTACAGATCGCCGTGGAGTCATTGTTTCTGTTCGAAAAGAGCACAAGAAAGTTTATAGTCATTTATAATGTTTAACATTTCATTGCGGCAAGAAAACAAGTTATAAGCAGTCGCTTAGCTTACAAAATTTGCCTCCAAACATAAACATAGCAAGTTTAGCTGCTATTATAGCATAAGGAACTTTAATCGAACAGCTGTAACCCGAACATTTACCATGTTTTCACAAGATGTCTTGCACGCTTGTCGACAGCTGCCGAGGCCTGGTTGCATTTGCTAATTGAAAATTGGCTAACTTTGACGAATTTCTATCGAGCTGCTCGTCTAGGAAATAAGTTTTATCAAAATGATTTTTTTGCTAGCATTGAATATATGTGTTCAAGTCGTGAAATTCGAAGTTTCAGCCGATTCTGAATTTTACCCCATATAGGGTAATGATTGTTTGAAAATAGGTCGCAATTTCGGATTTTCTAAGTTTGAAATTTAGGAAATGTTTGAGTTCTCACAAGTAATTTCAAATCAACAACTATCCATTTCCATCGGCGTTAATCTAGCTTTTATCTCGTTAATCAAATTATAAAACAAAGAAAAGCGTTTTTTCTTCTTTGTCTTAACGAGTCTCGATTCTCTTAGCCAAGACTACGGCGCCATTATGATGATTTTTCCACTTCACGAGCCGTCTGGAGTTTCTTGAGCTTTTCTCGAAATTGAAAAAACTCCTGAATTTAAAAGTTATATCATGTTTCTTACGACATAAAAGGCTACCTCTAGACGAAAAATCATCGGAGTCAATTTTTTGAACTTGTGCCACATTTTTCCGTTGTCACGCAGTCCTCACAGAGAGTCATTCTTAACTATTACAAAATTCATTATGATAATTAATACTATGTCTACAGTTACTATATAAAAAGAGTAACAGTATAAAACTTCAGATTTATAGATATAGAAGGACGTTTCGGAAATGTCTTGTGTCTAAAGTAACTAGAAGTTTTATAGTTAGCTCAGTAAAAATATAAAAATTTTTTTAAAAAAGCCCACGAGGTTCAGCTTGTTCTTAAATTATTCTTAAACTTTGGCCAATGTTCCTATAAAATTGTTCGATTCTTACAGTACAAAGCGAGTTCTGCAACATTGATTGTAACTCGCGATCGAAAGATGTTCCGCCGAGGGACAGTTTGAATTTTTCCTCTGCAGCTAGGCCGCCTGCGCAGTTAGATTTTCGTTTCACATAAATGAACTATTCTCGTTCCAGTCTCCAGGTGTTCAGACGCGGAGATGGCCTTGCACAACGCTGTTTTTGCCGGCTATGATAAAGACGTTCACCCCTCCGATGGGAATTCATCTGCTCCACTTAAAGTCTGGTTCGGTTTCAACCCGTATCAGGTCATCTCTGTGGTAAGTAAATGCGTGAATGAGAGAGGAATTTATATACATGAATGATTATAAAGAAGGCAGAATACATTGCAACCCCGATATAATAAGTGACAAGGGACCGAACGATTTATTTGGTTATAAGAGGGTTCGTAATGAACAAAACCACGAAATAACAAAGTGACAAGGGACTGGATAACTTACCTCGTTATAATGAGTGTTCGTAACAAACAAAACTACGGTAAAGGTACCGAACAGTTTACCACGTTATAACGGGAGTTCTTACAACAAAAACCACGACATATAATAGTAGTACCAGGGTCTGAAAGGGTTAAACGATTCAGTTTAGTGCTGTAGGGGCGCAAGTTGGTGGGGGCCTGGGACGAGAGAGGCGAGGGACTCTTTCCTCACCCTTCCCTCCAGCACAATCCCCACCCCCAATTCCTAAGCAGGCCAAAGTATCCACGACTAGACAAACTAACAGGGAAAATAGCGATTTCTTACGTCTTGATAATTCTAACTTAGTTCTCTTTACATTGTACATTGAAGGACGAAAATGAACAATCGATGAAGTTAAATGTTTGGTACAGATCGGTAAGTAATAGTTTGCCCAGCGGATGATTTCTAGGTGAAAGAACAAGCATCAATCAAGAGAGCCGCCATATTGCACGCGCGAGCAAAAAAGGACCCCAGGCGTCAATCGAGACAGCCGCCATGTTGAATGCGCAACGAAAAAGACCCCAGGCGTTCAAGTCTTTGCTTGTTCAATATGAGGCCTGCTCCGGGTCCTTCAGTCGCCTTAAATTGTTTTTAGTTCGATAGGCCTTATGCATGTTGACGTCAAACTAGTCAATTCACTCCCAAGCCTCGTATTCAAGAAATAGTTGTGAGCATTTTGCACGTGTAAACCGTGTTCACGAAGGAATTCTTTTCGCTTGTGGGCACTCTGGGATTTGATATATGAAATACTTACACTTTCGTGATTTGAAAGCTAGGCTTGGTGGTGTTTGACGTAAACATACATAAGGCCTATTGCCTTAAATTGCACTAAGTCGCAGTAACTTTCACTCCATTTATTCCTTAAACCGCCTTAGTTGCCTTGAACTGAACTAAGTCGCAGTCTTTTCTTTAAATCGCCTTAAGTCGCGGTCAGTTTTTTACCAAGCTCCCTTAAATCGCCTTAAGTCGCAATAAGTCGCTCTAATATAAACCACAGCGACTTAAGAACCCGGAGTACGCCTAACATGGCGGCTCGTTCGATTGATCGACAATTAGTTTCTTCCCTAAATCAGCCGCTACACAGGCTAGCTAGGTAAGTTTACGTAAGTATGCATCCTTGTTATAAACCTAGACTTTCAGTAAACAAAGTCAGCTCTGTGATTGGTTGATTCCTGGTCACGTGCCCTGATAAATATCAAATGATCCCGACCGAGATATAATTTAAAAGTTATTGCAAGCACGACGGACACATCACCAAAAAAAAGTCTCAATAAAAATAAAGTCTAAATATATAACACAGCACTTGATGTTTAGTCCCTCGGGAAACAAGTTAGTTTCGTTTTCTCTCGAACCTCAAGACTCTCAGGAAAACAAATCTGGGGAATATACATTTCAAAGTGTATAGTGTTTTACTTAGAACTTACGTTATTATAAATAGCTTTGTGACCGACTTATTTTACCCTTTCACCTAAATTATCCCAACTAGAACACTGAATTGTCATGTTACCTGTTGGGCAGGATTTTGGTTTTCTATACTTTAGTAGTTCTCTATGAGTGATCAATTTTCCATTTCCTCATTACAGGTAAAGTCCTTTGTTAATAGTTTTTATAAGCGAATGACAGGACATCCAACCTATTTCAGCCACCTCAGCACCAGCTTCTGCTGGGCTGCATGGGTTGTTCAAAGGGTGGTTAACTTAATTTTAGCGCTCGGTAAAACCACATTTCTAGCAGTAATTTCCTCTCTTAGAAAAGACTACGGTTCTCATAGAATACTGTGTAAATACCCCACGGAAATTCAAATCAGTCTCTCTAGGGAGGAAGTAGAAGGGTAGGTTACAAGTTTTACCCTGGTTAGGCTTATTGACCTAAACAAATGAGGCCTACTTCAAACACCGTATTTGAACCGTTTTGAATTAATTCGGATTCGATCCGGTGCTGAATTAATGACCGGTGATTCGAACATCGAATTTGTTTGCAATGAATCGAATTGATTTCAAGCCGTCAGTACGCTGTATAACCATATACCATAACATCCGATATGGAAGCGAATTTAATTCCTCTGCCGAATTTATTCGGTGCACTACTTAAAAAACCGTACAGTTGTACCCCGGTAATTCGAAGTCTCAAGAGAAATGCGGGGTTCGAATTACAGGGGTGAAGAATATGAATACGTCATTTTTACCCTTAAACTGCTTTATTTGCTCAATTTGCATCACATTAGTGAGAAGTTTGTCGTCTCTGGACATATTTCAAAGTCAAAAGTTTTCACCAACGAAGCAGTTTTTTTTTTCAATTTCCTAGAAGACTAATACAAGTATACCACTAACAATAAACAATATAAAGATGCTTTGCCAGTGGATTCTAACTTCAACACGTCGACATCCGTTATACAAAGCACTATGAAATGTTTAAGAATATAATTTTGAAGAAACTGAAATATGAACCTGTTTTCAACCATAATTATTTGATAAGTATGCCAATTTCCAAAAGCGTCTGGTTTTTTTTTGTTCATTAAGCCAGTGACTAAACTTCGAATTATCGAGGTAAATCGGGTCCATGGGAACAGAAATCATTTTGAATTAGCGGGGACTTCGATTTGTCCGAGTTCGAATTATCCGACGTTGAATTACTAAAAAATCTAGATATTAGTTCAATTTCCGCCATAAAGGTTTTGCTAAAACTCATTCTGTTGCTCAACTCAGTTGATATAATACCTTTACACACTAAAAATTCAAGTTAATAATTAGATACAACGGAGGCAGATCGGAACATGGGGGCAGATGAGAGAGCCATGCGTTTATTTCAGGCTGTAGCGAACAGTATCCATTCCTCCATAGAGATGGAAAACGACTGTTCGTCACGCCACGAAGATCGGAAGCTTCCCATCCTAGACCTTAAGGTCTGGATCGAGAGGTATGAAGCTAGGAGCGTGATCCTATACGAGTTTTTTTCGAAAGAAGTGGCCTAGAAATTGGTAATCAAAGCACGGTCAGCACTTGCATGGAGGAGTAAGAGGACTATTCTAACGCAAGAAGTATTGAGAATACTACTCAACTGTAGTGCCAAGCTTCCTTGGGAAGTAACAGTGGATCACGTGAACATCATGGTCTTGCGGATGCAGTGCTCTGGGTACAACCAGGAATTCCGGACAGAGGTTGTAAAGTCGGCGCTAAAGGCATATGATAAGATCAAGAGGAGAGATGCAAGTGGTGAACAGCCAATGTATTGACCGAGAGAGTGGCGGGGAAAGGAGAGGGAAAGAAAAGCAGGAGAGGCGGGAGACGTGGTACCGGAAGGGAGAGAATGACAGCATCGTCTTTGTGCCAGCGACACCACATTCTGCTCTCAGACGCAGATATGAAGAGGAGATTAGAAAGGTGGGCCTCAACATTAAGGTCGTGGAGCGTTAGGGGTGATCTTCAAGAACCAGCTGCAAAGACCAAACCCGTTTGGGGGAAAGCATTGCCAGAGAGACGAGTGTATGGTATGCCGAAGTGAGGGGAAAGGAAAGTGTAGCAGTATTGGTGTCACCTATGAGCTTGTATGCCAAGAGTGCAAAGACCAATATATTGGAGAGACATCCAGGAGCGCATACAGTAGAGGAAAGGAACATCTCCAGGCAATGGAGAGAGGGGAGGAAGGATCTGTACTGGGCAGACATGCGGATGAAAAGCGTAAAGGGGAGTTGCCTCAGTTCACTATGAATGTGACGGGGGTATTCCGTAATGACGCTCTTCTGAGGCAGATTACAGAGTCGATAAAGATCGGCCGAGTAGAACCGGGGAAGCTGATCAATAGTAAAACTGAGTGGAATCACGTTAATATCCCTTACACAAGTGTAATTTTAGAGAAAGGACGTAATAGTGTGTAATACACCAAGTCCCCTTTTGATTAGGACACTATATTTGACGCTACATGATGTGTTTCTTCGATTATATGTACAAATAATTCAAACTGATGAGGTCTGAATAGACGAAACTAGTTTTTATGTTGTAACGATTATATGTCGAAGGTTTTTAATTATTAACTTGAATTTTTAGTGTGTAAAGGTATTATATCAACTGAGTTGAGCAACAGAATGAGAATTTCTAAAAAAGTGGGGCAAAACCAAGGGGAATTGAACTTTACTTCGAATTAGCGGGGACTTCAAATTATTCGAGTTCGAATCATCCGAGATTAAATGACCTAAATAAGTCGGGCAAAACCAAGGGAACTGAACTTGACTTCGAATTATCAAGAACTTGGAATTAACCGAGTTCGAATTATCAGGGGTCCAACTGTATTTTTACCGAACTTAATTCGTGAATTTAACTCGATACTGTCAAACACGGTGTTTGAAGAAGGCCGGGTACTTAACAGAGCCTTTACGGTAACGGGAACAAATGTTCCGATGTTGCCATAGCGACAACGGTGAGTTCTGATTTGCAGATCTGGTGGAATCGTGCGTTGGCATGGGACCCAGTTAAATACGACAACATTTCTGAGATACACGTCCCACTCAGTTCCGTGTGGTATCCTCCGGTCGCTCTTCTTAACAGGTACGAAGGGGTCATTTCATTGTCGTCTTCTTCTATATCCTTCTGGCTATCGTTCCTGTTGTCATTTTCGTCATCTTCGCAAGTGTCATCACTGTCACTGGCTACGTTGGTACATACGATACCGGTTGAACATTTAACCGGTCGAAAACTAGTACGGTGCATACTGTTTACACGGAACCGTCTCTTTTTACACTTGTTTACGCGGGATCTAGACCGGCTATTTGAGATCGCACTTAGAGCCCGCGGTTATTTGTCAGTCATTTACCACGTGAACATGCGCAGATCAATCCTCAAACCTCTTACCGTGCTACAGTTTACCCTGTTGAAGTGTTTACACGGTACCAATTGTCTTTTTTACGGTAACGGACAAGGAATTGACCTTGATTTTGCCGGACGAAAATTTGTTGACGCCGAGCAGGAAACCAACACGGCGGCAGCACCTTCTCCTCAGTTATTTTAAGACCCTGAGTGAAGGTCCGGCACCGGGAGTCGAACCCGGGCGTCCGCATGACAGACTGGCGCCTTATCAACTTGACTAACCGGGCGGCGGCGACTTTAACGGAAATGAAACAAACTCTGTGTTAGGAACGCTGTTATTGTTTGTTTGATGTTTCCAGCCTCAAACCCGGCGACGAACCGAGCTTCAAGAAGAACGACGGAGATATGGAGACTACCGTTATCATTCGTCACGATGGCAAATTCCGGCACACTTCACCAGTTATTTTTGACAGTTCATGTGAATTCAACCTCAAGTACTTCCCGTTTGACACCCAAGAATGTTCCTTGTATTTCGGTAGGTTGGAATAAAGTAGAACCCCGTTAAGAAAACGAACCTTGTTAGCACAAAACTATTGGAACTGGGGAATACTGGAGAACCCCGTTAATACAACCACTAATGAACAAGGTTTTCCCGGCGACAATAAAACCAACTATTAGACAAGGGATCCCAAGAATACAATAGAACCCCGTTGATACAGCAACTATTGGACAATGTTAAGCACAAGGAGCCGATACTCACGAACAAACGAAATAAGCATAAGCACAAGAGAATGAAAACGGTAATTTTTTTGTGCTTGTTCTTGTGCTTATTTCACGCATGTCCACGAATGTTCTTATCTCACCAGTGTGAAAGCACGTTAATGATTGGACAACGAGGACAATGGCAAAGGAAATACATTCTTTTTTATAAAAACCAGAAAGTTCGCCGAGGCTCATTGTTCTTAATTTTCTGGCGATTTGAGCCTCGAGCTGTTCTTAAAATGTTCTTATTTCTTTGTGTGTTTAAATCAAAGAAAAACTAAACCAAAAGTGTTGCATTGTTTATGATTGTATTTGAAGGCGATTTGGTCAACTTTTCCCCGTGAATTTATCGTGGATTCGCCGTCATTTTCCCCGATCGAGACGATTTCCAATGATTATAAACTGCGAAGCATTTCTTGTTTATTCTTTAATGTTCAGTTAAAGATCCAAGTTCAGTAAAGTTTTTAAAAAAATGAGCAGTCGAGCCCGAGCTTCAGCTTGTTCTTAAATTGTTCTTAAATTTTGGTCAATCTGAGCTTCGTTGTTCTTATCAAGTTGTTCTTATAAAAAAAAGCGTCTACAAAGATCTAGAAAAAAACGACAAAGAAGAAGAAAACAAACGACATGCTTTGTATTTTGCAGGTTTTTGGTCTTACAACCATGAGCAGATAGAGTTGTTGGTTGATGAAGACCAAACTAGCACGGAGACGTTTGAACCGCAGACATATGGTAACTGGAAGCTGTACAAGTTCAAAGGTTGAATAGGAAAAAACATTCTTGCATTTGAGCTTCTATTGTATTTTTAGTGGGAAGTATAGTTAGTTCTGCGCTTATGCCTGTGCTTGTGATTGTGCTCACGATTCGGTGCTTGTACGTGTGCTTGTGTGTGTGCTTAAAGTTTGCACTTGTGAGATGTAAGCAAAAGGATAAGGATAAGGAACAGTGCTAGTCATTTGCACACGTGAAATAAGCATAAGAAAGTTGAAAGTACGCATGCGCAAAGGGGACTGATGACGACGTGCTTAAGCTTGTTTTACAGATATTCATACCGGTGAAACAAACGACATAAGCACAAGCATATTCACAAGAGAAAGAACATTTTTTTTTCTTAAATTTGTTCTTCTGTTTCAGCCAAAAAGTTGGATCAGAAAAAAGATTTACTGCATGCAGGTACGTAAGAAAACGTACGACGACTACCTCAAAACTCCGTTCAGAACATTCATGATAAGTGCCTGAAAAAAGACTAGGACTCCTACGAACGTTGTGTTATATTAATTGGAACGTATAGCAATATATCAATCAACAATGGGATTGTTCAGTCCCAGGTGTGGTTCTTGTCGGGAAATTAATTAAAGGTAGCGAAACGGCACCGGGTCTCCGTCTTGGTGGTGCAGTTGCCTAGCAACAGTAGTGATCAAAAGGTTGTAAGTTAGACCCTCGGCCAGGCAGGTGTTTTGTCCCTTAACAAAGCACTTAACACTGACATGTTCCAGTCGACTCACCTGTATAAATGAGTACCAGCTCCTGCTGGGGGCTATCCTGCGATAGACTAGTGTACTGTCCAGGGGGATCAATATTCGCTAGCCATTACGGAAAACAGGGATGATGGACCTCGTCAGCTCATGAAAGGATTTAGGATGCTACACACTAAATGGGTCTCCCTGATGAAGATCATTTGAAATGCTCGAAATATTTGAACTTACCTCCTTAACTCTCATTGAATATAAGACGAAGGCTGCCATACAAGATCGGAATCATGCTAAGAGCCATCTCAATCGCAAGTCCTCGCGATAAATCGATTTCCTCTAATAAAAAATTTACATTAAAATTACCTTTGGTAACTGGGACTCCTGATAATTTGAACCCTCGCTAACTCGAGCCTCCCACTATCTCGTACAATTTCTTTTTTTCCCAAGTAAGCATTTACAGTAATTTTACCCTCGGTAAATTAAACTCCTGAAAAATCGAACCTTTTTCAATCTACTTAAAGTTTTGAGTTTTCGGCAGCTGCCTATACATTCAAAATTATATTTGCTTTAATTTTTAGTCAACCAAAGCTTGCTGTTTCATAGCAAGTACACTTCAGTGGATCCAGCTTTAGAATTTTCTCTGTTCTTGAAACGCTACGCAAGGGAGTACATTGTTACGCAGTTTATTCCATGTTTTGTAAACGCCATGATCTGTGCCCTGGTGTTTTTGCTACCCGCGGAGGCTGGGGAGAGACTTTGCGTTGGTATCAATGTTATACTCACAATGTGGGTCAACTATCTCAGGGTACGTCTATGATTGGCTATAATGATTATGTTGATGAAAGTGACTCATGTTGATATCGAATCATAATGATAGGTAAATGGGTGGATGGAGCAGATAGATTAGTTGATGGATTTATAGAATGTAGGATTGATGGGTTTGGTGGCTAGATGGATGATTGGCAGGTGGACAGGAGGAGACTTTAATGGACGATTATACCGACTCAGTGATAAATTGATGGATGGATGGATGGATGGATGGATGGATGGATGGATGGATGATAGATGGATGGATAGCTGGCTGGGTTGTCGGATAAATACACCGATAGATGGATGGATTGTTGAATGATTGGTTGGTGAATGGGTTGATAGATGAACAAACCAATAGATGGATGGATGATGGATGCATGAATAAGTGCTTTGAAAGGTAGATCGGTAGATGAATTAGTTTGTGGATAGATGGTAGGTGGGTTGGTGGAAGAACATACCGATCAGTGATGGATTGACGGATTGACAAATGGATATACGAAACAGTGGATGGCTTGATGGATGAACATACTGATGGACGGAGTGATGAATGGATACTTAGATATTTAGATAGATAGATTGATGTAGGTTTACATTTTATTGGTAGTACCAAAATACACGTGTGAGGGATACATATGCTACCTTTTAAGATCCAGAGTTTAGTTGTAAAATCTCGTAACACAGCATCGCACCTAAACTGTGCGTTCAACTCAATAATTTTATTCCTTGGAGCAACGATTGACAGCTGTTTTGGCCATATTAGGACTCACCAGGACGATGTAGCAAACTCAAGTGTCGTCTTCAAAAGCAGCCGTTTAATTCCCAGTCCCCAGCTAACGCCTTCAGGACCGGACTGGAAACTTTGGATCTTAAAAAGGTTATTTAATGTTCAAATATGTTGTAACTACGCCACTTTATTACGATACTGCTTTCAGATTCTTAAGATGATTCCGCTGAGTGAACGGCCGCCTATTTACTGCTTTTTCTACTTAACTGTGATGTTTCAATGCATCTGCGCTTTGGCCATCACAAACATCCTCTTGTACTTGTATCATATGAATGTGGCGATGGACATTCCGAAATGGATTCAAGTAAGTCTGCTGGGGTTTTACTGTTTCAGTCTCTGACCTATAGAACAGGCGAAGGCTTCCACGAAATCCGACACTTTCAGAGAGCCGAAGGAACTATATACCAACTTTAACTAGCGGTACCTTTGGCTTTTACCTTTACATTTTACCTTTACGTTTTACCTTTATGTTTTACCATTACATGTTACTATTAAGTTTTACCTTTACGTTTTACCTTTACTTCTACCTTTACGTTTTAGCTTTACTTTACTTCTATACCTTTTACCCATGTGCCTATGCCATTTATTTTAACTTTTATTTTTTACTTTTATACTCTTTAACCTTTACCCTTTTACGCACCTTTTACCTTTACTTTTATCATCACTTTTACTTTTACCATTTGTCTTTACTTTTTACCTTTACCTTCACCTTTACCTTTACCCTTAGCTATACCTATGTCTTTACCTTTTACCTTTACCTGTTACCTTTTACTTTTACCTTTACCTTTTATCTTTACCTTTTACCTTTACCTGCTACCTTTACCTTTTACCTTTACATTTTACCAACACTCTTTTCATTTTACCTTTTACCTTTACCTTTACAATTTTCCTTTTTGTACCTTTACCTTTCTACTTTTAATTTCTATCTACCTTTGCCTTTCACCTTTTCTCCCCTTCTTTCTACTGATATTGTTATTGGTTTCGTTATTTATCAAAACTAGAATCTCAGTCTGTGTTTACTTCAGGTTTACATATTAGATTACTTGGCAAGACCGTTATTCCTCTGGGAAAGCGTCCAGACAAGACTGCGCTTTATAGAGCGATTTAGAAATGATGGTGAGAATTTCTTTTGTTTTTTTTTACTTATAGCTTTGCTTCTCAACTCAAAAGTTACTTCAGGAATCAACTAGCTAGCGTACTCTTTTCATTAATCCTGTGTACAATCCGATCGGCTGATCTGATAAAATGCCGTTAAGCTTAAAATCTATCTTGTAATCGGCAGTGCAGTGGCCGAGCGGTTAGTATTTTCGACTCGTAACCCTAGGGTCGCGAGCTCGAGCCCCGGTCAGACTACTGTGTTGTGTCCTTGAGCAAGGCACTTTACCTGACTTTGTTCCAGTCAACTCAGCTGTATAAATGGTCACCATTTTGTTCATCTGGGACTAATATAACCTGCAATGGATTAGTGACCTATCCAGGTGGAGTCAAAGACTCTCATTCGCTTAACACTACAGACACCGAAGATAAGCGCCGGCCTCATGAGCCACTTATTAGGCTCGAGAAATGATTTAGCTTTATCCCTTGTAAAGGCCGTTAAACTAACCGTTTGTAGAGATCCTGTAAAAGTCTTCCAGACAATCCCTTGCAAAATCATAAAAGTACTTCCCGCCAATCAGGTAAAAAACACAGCAATATAAACCCTTTAAACAGGTCGCGTTTCAGCTTGGTTTGGCGGGAAAGTTTCCTGTTTGCAAAGAGCGGCGCGTATTACCACCGCCTTTTTCGGGTCTTTAAATGCTTCTGCGTTTGTTTCTGTATAAACGTTTAAGAAATTCAATGAAAAAAACTGTAAATTAGACAGTTAGGGAAATACAACCTTAGTTTTTCTGAGTTACTTTCTCCGAACTAAACCCATCTTTTTGTTATGAACAAAAGAGAGTAACGTACGTTGAGTATGCAATGGTATTTCAGTAATTGTGTAATACATTCCCTATGTCTCCCACAAAGACTCTGCTAATCTCCATCGAGTTCTCAGTAGCTTAGTCGTTAAGAGCGTCCGACTAGTGATAATAATAATAACAGTAATAATAATAATAATAATAATGATAATAATAATAATAATCATGATGATGATGGTGATAATAATAATAGTGATTGTTTAATACTATCAGCATATCCAATTAAAAGGCTCCTCGACCAGTAATGTATATTTAATTATCTATCTACAATTATAAAAGCTGTTAATATTAATCTATGTACAGTTCCATAATAATACTCTAATAAAATATAAAATATAGATAACTGAATGTGACAATAAAATAAATGTTACTTTACAAAAGGTCACGAGTTTGAAACCAATCTTCAGCTCGGAGTTTTTCTAAGTTCTTCTCTCGAGGTTAAACCTAACTATTTTTCAAAACCTAATTAAACACTTAAAACTGGATATTTCTCCTTGCTTTCCAGCGTGGCAATTCCGATCACGATTTGGAGGAAAATCGTACCATAAAATAACCGTGGGATTAAATTTCTTTGTAGAAAGATCACTCAAGAAGTTCGAGGTGTTTTGGTTTCAGGAGGAGTGGAGACTAGTAGCTCTCGTCTTGGAGAGATTTTTCACCTATTTGCTTGGTTTTAGTATAATACTTAGTTTCTTCGTGTTTTTCATACTTCTAGAAACGAACTGAAATCAACTGATTTCGCAGACCTGTGCTATTTAACAGTTCGTCGAAAAACCGTGCAATTGGTCTGGGCTGGGTTGTTCAAAGGCTGGTTAACTTTAACCCTGGGCTAAGCCACTCATCGGGGCTGGGTTGTTCAAAGGCTGGTTCACTTTAACCCAAGGTTAAGCCACTCATCAGGGCTGGGTTGTTCAAAGGTTGGTTAACTTTAACCCCGGGTTAAGCCACTCATCAGGGCTGGGTTGTTCAAAGGCTGGTTAACTCTAACCCTGGGTTTAAGCCACTCATTAGGGTTGGGTTGTTCAAAGGCTGGTTAACTTTAACCCTGGGTTAAACCACTCATTAGGGCTGGGTTGTTCAAAGGCTGGTTAACTTTAATCCTGGATTAAGCCACTCATCAGGGCTGGGTTGTTCAAAGGCTGGTTAACTTTAATCCTGGATTAAGCCACTCATCAGGGCTGGGTTGTTCAAAGGCTGATTAACTTAAGCCCTGAGTTAAGCCACTCATCAGGGCTGGGTTGATCAAAGGGTGTTTAACTTTAAACCTGGATTAAGCCATATATCCCGGGTGAAACTAAAGCTCGACCAGTAATTAAATTTTGTTTTTTTATAAATATTGTATAGGTTTTGCACGGATTCAATCCCGAATCCACAGCTCAAATCTGTCTCTGTAAGAAATCTAACCCTGGGTTTGTTAGTGCTAATCGGCTTTTTAACAACTGGGCTCGAGTTGAGGTCGAGGGGATTATTCATCACCCAGATATTCGCTGAGCCTGAGGCAAATAATTGTTTTAATTTAGTAAAATTATTCAGGTGAATATCAAAGAGAAAAACAAGCCATTGCCAGAGATTAGTCAAAATTACATTTTGTTGTTGTTGTAATTTGCACAGTCGTATTTTTGTAACAACATCTGAAACATTTTCACCTTGAGTATTACTTTTCAAAAATTGGCAAAATTGTTGTCATAGGGATGAAGCATCACCTTTGAAAATGTTACTCAACCTTAGTGCTTTTCAGAAAAGCGTTTTCATTCAAGTACTTTTTTAGTGGCCATTTTGAAAATTTGTTGACACGCCGCCTGATTATAGCCGGCACATTACGTCAGCCTCCACCAATAAGAACAGCGGAAACTCTATTATACTAGAAGTTTCTGAAAGAAAGGGAAGTGCTGCGACAGTTAGAAACAAGTTTAGTAGCGAGTTCCCGCTTTAAT
>JAOBAT010100724.1:0-12538 GCA_026413305.1 Hydrozoanthus tunicans
TCATTCTAATTTTCCCAGAAGATTATGGCAGCAAAATCAAATTATGCAAATTAGATCCAAAGTTTTTTGCATATCTTGTCAAATCCAAGCAAAAATTAATATGAGCATATAATTGCCTAAAACGAGGTATTGGCAGGGTTATCATGGAAGAAATAATGATGAATAGCCATAGAAGTGTCAAAACTCTAAATCTTTTACAAAATGTTTCAAGGTCACGTGACCGTGCAAAGCCTCTATTTGTTTAATTGCCGAACCTAGTTATAAGTTCTCTCACTTACACCTATGAACAGTCCCATTGTATTTATTTTAGAACAGTAATTTGAATTTTAGTTTCTTGGTAATGAACTAATAATAACTTCGAAACGTTGATTTTTAATTGCGTTACTTTTCATTCTAAGAATTGTTATTGGCGGCCATTTTCTGCGCCTTCGCGTGTTGGTTTTCGCTTGCCCAAACCAGTATTTCAACGGCCATTTTGAAGTGCACTGTCTCTTTCCAAAACCAATCGCCCCAGCAAAGTTTGCGGCTTCCATCTCGAGTTTTGAGCCAAAATATTTAAAGAAATGAACCGCCACATTGCTCTTTGGAGAAACGGGGCTAGCCGAGCTAAGGTCTCTACACTGGCGTAGAACTTGTCAGAATTTGTTCAACCAAAGCTCCAGTTGCGTTTAGCCGGCTTCCTTTGTCTTGGACAAAAATAATTTTCAGCCTGGTTGTATCAACTTTGACTTGAATGAAAAAGTGTTTTCATCATCTTTGACTGAGAATATAAAATTTTGCTTGCTTGTCAATGAAAAGCTGTTGCAATTGGATACTTTTCTCTATTCCTGTTCCAATTCCTACTTCGTATCTATCGCCATTTAGCTTTCTGACATCTTTAAAAAAGCTTTGCCAAAAAGTGGCCAAACTCTTTCGTAAGTAAGTGAGTATATCCACTTTTTTTGAGAGATTAAACGAAGGAGAACGTTTTTTTCACTGTATTAGATGTTCACTGTTTTGATTTAAATTTTGAAATGCCGTATAGAACTAAATAAATTGTCTTGATTGTGAACGCTAAATTAACTTTCATATTTTTTATTGGTTGCTGTTGCTCAAAAGTGTTTCCATGCTCTACTTCTACGGCTTGTCCGGAAGGCCGTCTCATTATCCAAATGTTACTTGTCGCTCATGCTCTGATTAAAAAAATAATTTGATACCTAAATTTAAAAAAAATGTGTATCGTTTGTTTTTTTGTAACGCCCGTGTTCGTGACAAAATAACCATACTCGCTCAGCAGCCATTCAGATTTCAGGATTCTTTTCAGCGTGCAATTAAAACTAATATGTCCCACTGAGGTGCATTTGTTGTACCAAGCTACCGTAGCAAAAACCACGTCAAAAACCCTACCCTTCGGTCTGAATAGGGTTAATAAATATATATTATTTTCATGTTTTTTACGCGTTTTTAAATAAAGCTTCATGTCTACTTGATATTCAAAAAGTAATTTATTTTTGAAAGCAAAATTCAAAATGCCTGAAGCTGTGAAAATTGACAAAGATAGTGGTTGCAATGGTAATATGATTGCTATGGTTACCTTACTGTTGGCGTATGGATGGTAGTAGCCATCGTCCTGACTGTAGCGTAAGATGTAACCGCTGACCCACTGGGGCGCGTCTGCACGACCCTGAGTGACAATCGCCGTTACTTTTACCGCGCGCCCGAAATCAACCTGTCAAAAAACAGCGAACACAGTTTGACCTTTTTTCGCTCCTTATAATTATTCTTGGTATTTGTTTCATACCTTGGCCAGATTTAGGGAAGCGTTTTTCCACATAATTATTTATGATCATTAAGAGCACATAACAGCATCTTTTGGCGACTTTAATTAATGAAGGCCTTGTTGTTATGAGAACCGAATAACAAATTGCTGTCTTTTGACGTGATGACTAATGGTCAACTTTGCACCAACTATCCTGTTGTGCTTATTAGAGATAATAATGAATAAAATATACTCTCGTATTGAGTTGGTTGCATGGAATATCTGAACTAAGTTCAGAAACATAGTTAGGACAACTCTTGAGTTGTTTCAAAAATGGCTGACGCAACTGATTAGGATTGCCCGGAAAAGGACGCAAAACGTGTGTGAATGAGATCATAAAGGCCTTATTCGTAAACAAAATCTCCAGTACTCTTCTAGATCTCTTATGTCAGTCTGGTTATCTCAAATGTCATGCAAAATGCAAGTGTAATTTCGTAAAGGTAAAACGATAACTTCATTATATATTTATTCGCTGGCCGCATACCATTGGTTATGCTACACGAAGTACTAGCGTTAGTACCTGTATCCATTCCTCTTTATCACTATGCGCAGCGGACCAACCGCCGCTCAGCAGGTACTCTCCGGGGGTGTTTAACCGCCCACGAGAAGGACCGCTGACCACGTGCCAGCTGGACGATGCCGCTAATGACGAGTCTGGAATGCGCCCGCTTTCCATTCCCAGCGGTTCGTCGCATGAGGATCGTTTTCCAATAAGACCTAAAATCAACATCTGAAGAGGCTAAGTAATTGACTAGTTTGAACAATATAGCGAGAACTAGAAAATGTCTTTTATAATTTTGTCGATAATTCCAACCCCTATCCTAATTAGTCACCCGTTTCAGTTACAAGCACTTTAAAAGTAGAGTTACTCTGAACAAAACGTGGCTAAATTAGCAATCTCAGATATTTCAGCAAAGCCTTTTGTTTTCCTCGTGTGTTATTATTTCTTTTAATCAAAACAACCTGACTCTTGGCATGTAAAACAGAACAGAAAAACAAGTTTGACTGTTTTTCAGGTAACACACTTATTTAAAATGGCGATCCTTTAAGTAACATTAAACAACTTTTTGCTCTCTCAAAATATTTCATTACTTTCATATTGTCTTTAATTCACCCATTTTCAAAGGTTGCGGACTGATTAATGAAAGTCAATAAATCGCAACAAAATTACGAACTTTAGAATTTGTTGAAGCAATGGACATTTTCTTCTTTCTACATCATCTACTTGAAAAGACAAATAAAATGGTCACTTTATAGATATTTAAGCTGAGTGGTTTTAAAAACTGAGAAGGTTTTCAGTTTACATGAAACCGTTGTTACTCTTTGATTTTTTCTTGAATTTTTTATGTTGTCTTTTACTACTGCCATTGGAAACAGTTTCTAGAACACATTAATGAAAAAAAAAACAACAATAAGTTAATGAGACTACAGAAATTTTCGGTCACGTTTTTAGAAAATGACTTCGGATCAAAAGAGTTCTCGACTAATGAAGCCAAAAACTAGTTACCGACAAGTGAGACTTAAAGTAATGTAATCAAGTGCAATAATCTTCGCTGTTTTTAGCTGTAAAAGAAATAAAGTGACTTAGAATTGCGTTCGTCAAAACGTGTGGAGAATTAACATACGAAAATGTGAAACTGTTCGTGTTAAATACGTTATAAATGTATACC
Source organism: Hydrozoanthus tunicans (assembly GCA_026413305.1). NCBI lineage: Eukaryota > Metazoa > Cnidaria > Anthozoa > Zoantharia > Hydrozoanthidae > Hydrozoanthus > Hydrozoanthus tunicans. The sequence goes on from JAOBAT010100724.1 coordinate 3,469, forward strand.
TTAAAAAAACATTTGCTATAATTAATTCGGTTTCGCTTTTCACAAATGATTTTACATTGACAGTTTTTATTTATCTTCTGGAAAATCTTCGATCTGAGCTGAGAGTTGTGTTCACACTGGCAATACTTGAATGATAAGTTGTGAATTTTTGAGCCATCGAACTAAGCAAGTTTTATTCAAGAATTTGTAAATCCCACCGGTAGAGCAGCTTAGACGGTTCAGTTGAATATCCGGCGACATTCTCTTCATTTTGGAAACTTTTAGACAAAAAATTGATTTCATTCATCATTTGAGGTATATTTGGTTCACGTATTGAAGATCATTTTTCGTAGACTTTTTGAACGTGGTATTGCACATACGAAGGTTTATCTCAATACTTAAAAAATTTAAGATTCTAACCGTTTATGTAGCAAGTACCAAACGGAGGTTAATATATCGAATGGATTTGAGATGCTTGTCTTAAACAGCGGTTTCATTTGTTGGTGAATGAGTGGAAAGTTTAATGTCAAAAACAAACCTGAAGAATGACCTTACCTGAAGTCAACAGCGGTTTAGTCATAAACATAAAACCAATACGCAATATTACTTCAATAGCTTTCATTGTTTTTCAACTTCTGTTTATCTTGCTGTCGCAAATAGATTATAAGCACTGTGAATAAGCCATACACAGTCCTTGAGACTGTTTCAATCGACTTTACCAGAACCCGACAGAAAGAAATTTAACATGTGGCAATTTTGACAGCGTTGAAGAAATTATTACCATATATGGTGACTTTTCTAATTTATTGCTTAATAGTTGAACGTTTTCTTTTTTTTGTTAATTATTCGTTGTCAAGGTAAAATAAAATGATGTTCATCCGGTGTCTTTTCGTCTTTGCTTTCGACAGGTTTTCCATTAAAAAAACCCCACGTGTTTGAACAACGTTTTCGTAAAACATCATGAGAAGTTTTGAAAAGAGTATGTCAAAATACTTCTGAGATTAAAAACCACATTTTCTCAAAATCAACTACTTAGTAAGTAAGATAAGACAATAATAGGTTTAATAGAATAGTCTTCATAAAAGGCTGGTTATCTCTGAACACCCTAAGCCTAAAACGGATAACTTGATAGTCAACTAATATGGTTTGCTAATTCTTATATTCATGCAAATGTAAAAGTATAATTGTTCATTGTGTCTGCACTAGTTGGACTAACAAAGTGAACCTTATTAAATTTCTGATTGTAGTTAGGGTTTCACCTTTGTATTAAAAAGGTTTGTCTTGTTTGGTAATTGAACTAACAACAATAGAGGTGTCTACACATTGAAATAAAAGCAACTCGTCTCAAATTGCTTAGCAATTTACAAAAAATATGGAAGGCTATGCGACTACAAAATGTAAAGATTACTGAGAGAGCTTTTGTTTCTTGAAAAATAAAGTTCCTGGTTTGTTTTCACTTGGTTGTCTTCACTTCGCTTCAAATGAAATCTTTGTTTATCTAATAAAGTGTTTTTTGGTGTTATTAGATAAAATAAAAAGAGAAGTTTTATTACTAAAAGGGAACTAAAGTCAATATGTACCACTATGTATGATTTGAAAGAACATAACTTAGATTATGTTTACTGTTGTCGTTTCATTTTGGATTTGGAATCTTTTCCCGACACAGCATTTTTTTCTAACCTTCTGGTTCGTACAATGAATGAAAATGCTTGGAAAGAAATCACGAGCTGGCTTCAACTCTCAAGGAACTTGTACTCTACAAGCTTGTTTGCTTGCTTTTTTAACATCATTATGGCAGTCATAACATTCTCTGGCAGTTTCCTGACAGTGGTTGCAATCGGCAGAACGCCAAACTTCAACAACAGGCCATCTTGTTTTCTGATAAGGGAGTTGGCAAAGAGCGGTGTATTTGTAGGGTTAATTTGCCAACCAACATTTGTAGTCTTCCTCTTTTACGGAACAAAAGCTGACGTTTCTGTATACGGGTATTTAGGTACTATCAGCGGCTTTCTTTTTGTGGCGAACGCAAGTTTTTCCAGCCTTTTAATAACTGCAATCAGCCTGGACAGACTTCTTGCGGTGTTTTTAGGGCTACGATATAAAGTTATCGTAACAGTTGAGCGGGTAAAACAATTTACTGCTATGGCTGTCTTGATAAGCGTAATCATGGCGTTCTTATTTGTGATAAGGCTGAGAGTTCTTCTGGTTGTCAGCATTGCCTTTATTGTTATCATTGCCTTCTTTGTTATCATTAACTATTCTTCCATAATTCGGAAACTACAGCGCCATCAAGCTCAAATACACACGCTTGATCCCCAGCATGTGCAGATGAGGAGAGACGCTTTACGTACTAGAAAAACTGTACGCGGGATGCTTGTTTTATGTTCTATTTTTATTGTTAGTTACCTACCATACGTGGTAAATACTTGCGTGATTGTAATCTGCGGGAGAAACGTTTTCACCCATGCGGGGTATCTAGTCACACTCACTGTCGTGATATCAAGTTACAGCATCCATCCTCTTGTGTATTATTGGAAGATACAAGGTTTGCGCAAGGCTATACTGCATGTTATTTGTATTCACAACCATACTTATACCGCCCCAACGGTTAGTTCACTATAAGTTAACGATCATGTAATAACTGGTATGGTTTACCAAACGGTCGAAACCAAAAAAACTTATTGAACTGATATGACAAACATCATTCTGAAAGTCATTCAGTGAATATAACAAGTGTGTTTATACGAAATCCAACAACAGCATCTGTTTCCAGCCTTTTGACGCTTTGCTTAACGAACTGAATTGTTTGTTTAGTATTTGCAAGTGAAGAAGAGAGAAGGATGTTGTAGATATCCTTCCTTATATCTCTTACAGAAAGCTGCAAACACATGTCAGCATGTTTAAGATGCAGTCTTGGTAGGGAAGAAAAGTTTAGCAGTTTTTTTAATTTGAAAAATAGCTATACAACCAACAAGAACGACGTTTAACTGATTTCACATGTGAGAAATATAACCAATCAGCAACGTTCAAGAACTGGCGCCGTCTCTGGTTTTCACTCGAGTTCAGTTCAGAAATCGTGGCCGCCGCTAAACTGAACAATAATTGAATAAAAGATTTGCTGCTGTAAAGAGTTCTGTGGATAAATACATATACAACTACATGAAAGTAATGAATGTTTGCATTAAACAAAGCATGTTTTATTGCTGAAAAGATTTCTGGAGGGGAATGACATATAAACGGAGTTTGAAAGTGTCGAAGCGAAAGCGTAGTTGACGAGGACGACACTTCATGAAACGAACTCTTCAAGGTCCTTCGTTTCTGGCTTTGACTTGCTATAACTTTTAGAGAAGTTAAAACGAATTTAAGTAAGTAGTCTTTTAAAACTTTTAGTTTGAAGAATGTGATGTTATTGTCGATATCAAAACTTGGTTGTAGTGTTCGGTTTGCTTGGTTTTGCGCATGCTCGCATTATCAACTAAAAAATCAATTTCAAGGCTTGTGTTACCTAGTAAACGGCTCACCTTAGTGATTTGTTCGGAATTTTATTATGATAAGAAGTTTTGGTTTTTCGTAACTGCACTTTAAAAAGTCTTTTGAATCAAAAGTGCATTTTGTGTTCGCTTTTATTGATTGCTAACTATTAAAAGTAAAGGTAGACTAGACATTTGCAGTCCAAAGAAAGTCCGTTTTTTCTCTCAATGAAAATTCTTTTGATACATATAATAAACAGTTCACAAAATAGAAAATGCTTTGTACGGGGTTTTATTCACTCGATGGGATTTAGCATAAACTTCTTGTGAATAGAATCCCGTACGCCGCACTTTCTATTACTAAGCTACATTTATTCACGTGATGTTTCTGCTAAATCCCGAACAAGCGAGGTACGATCCGAGGCGAGCGAGTGAGGGATTTTGCACAAGCATTGAGTGGTTTTGTTGAAATTTCTAACAGCTGTCTGGTTTTCTTAAAGTACAAGTCGTCCACGGCGAGTGCTCGCTAAGCCTGTAGTTGGCGGTTTTTGTTGCTCAAAAAACGGAAATTTGAGCTCAAAATTTTGAAATTCTTTGTTTTCAGTAGTAAATTTAGAGTTTACCATTCACAACCTTTATTTTCAGTCGAAACTTTCACTTTATATTTGCGATAGCTCTCACGAAATCCGTACTCTTTGTCATCAAATTAGCATACTGTTTTTAACAAAATTGTTAGTATTCCACAAAAAACACCAACTGTAGTTAAGCAATCAACATGCACGTTATATGGTAAACTATGCGATGCTACTTACTATATATATTTACGCATACGCCACACAAGAACAAGGTTCCTAAGTCTGCTCTAGCTTTGTTGGAATGACTAAGATTGCGGAAGGACTGAAACCGTCACAACTTTTCTCAACAATCTAGGCTTTTTGAAGTTAGCTCCCTTGAGGTGAGCTGGAGCGAGTTTGTTGAAACAACAGAAACAATAGACTTTATGCACGATGACGTCACGATAGCGTTTTACTGCACTCAAACGAGGCTTGGTGGTGATATTTACTTGCTGTGTACAGTGTAACGAATGTTGTAGTGAATAAAGATGGAAGAACAGACATTAGGAATTGCTGAACAGCAAGAACAGTTAAAATGGATCCAAAACTCCTGCGATCTCACATAGCATTTAACCACCAGCCGTCACTTCGATACATATGTGACGTCATCATGATAGAGGCCATTAAACCGGTTTAAACACGAGGTTCCAGTATAAAAGAGCTGATCCCAGGGGTTTCACACGTTCAGTTGCCATCACCTCTCTGCTAGCTGTGGCGTTATATTTGCATATAGATTAGTTTTGCAATTTCAAAATATAGCAAACAATCTACTGTTGTGTATGGCTCATTCTTGCTTCTGAGCCTTGCCATGACGGTATTCGGCTGATTTTAATTTTATTAGTGTTGCAACTATGAGTTTTAATTCCTGAAGCGAAGTTTCACCGAATAAAATAACGAAAAAATGCAGGCCTCGATCGACGTTGTTTGTTTAATTTGGTCTTGCGAAGCACGCGCGAATTTCGAATTGCTCTGGCGATAAATTTCGTATATCTTAGTTCTTATCAGCAGCCTTTCACGACGTACGCCTACCAGTAGAACGGTATTATGCCAATGACTTAATTTACTATTAAAAATGTGAAACTGTTTCACGATTACGATGGATATGACCTCGAATTGTTGAAAGTGGGTTGTTTCTTTTATCAATGGCCGCCATTACATTTCAAGATTTATTCAAATTTCATGAAAAGGCTCGAAAAAGGGGCGGGCCTAACCCTTTTATACTGGAACCTCGTGTTTAAACAAAGCTGGGCTTGTGCGAAACTATTGGTAGTTTTTTCAGAACTCTCTTTTACCCAATTACTAAAGATACAATGGAGGGACGTGGTTTAAGTGCATAAAATATTGCTGTATTTTCCATAGATCAACATACGGTTTTAAGAAAGAATGAGTCTTCAATTCTATAACAGTGGAAAATCTGACCTTAAGTACAAAATAAACTTTTTTAAAGTTTTTCTGTATGCGGACGTGGCCAGCTTTAACTTTGATTTCTAAGGCGCTGAAAACCTTCCTTGGACTTTTGCTTTTTTTGTATATTAAAAAGAAACCAACGTTATTCTTAACAAGAACTTTATTTCATTTGCAGCCTTTTTACATTGTGTTTGTATTCAGTTATGTTTAGAATATAACCAATAATTAGTTTGTTGGGCACCTGAAATATCTATAAGAGCTAATCTAGTCGTTATTATGTCGTAAATTATTACCACATTTTTGTGATGAAAAGTATAAGGGTTTCGATGAGTGAAAAAGTACACGTGACAATCTTAAATCTTTAACTTGTACAATAAAAAGGCACAGAACAATGAAAGTTTACTAAGTTCAGCGGTGCAATCAAGACTCTCGCAAGATAAACCAAACAGTAAACAGTAAGTTATTTTTACTGTCACAATTAGATAAATTGGAAAAATATTCCATAGAGACTATATAAGATCTAAATTTACAATAGAAAACACAGTAGTATTTTATTATAATACATTAAAACAATATTAAGATGTTGTGATATTTGTATTTTGTATTCTAAATGGGAAATGGGAAATATAGTAAAAAACACAGAAAAAGCAAAGAAAAAACAGAGAAACGACGTCTGCGATATCTTCATTAGTGAAAGTAAGAAAAATATGCGTGGTTACTCGTATTTAGCTGAAGATTCAATGGTCGAAAAATGTGGAACTCTATAGTAGAACTTCATAAAACAGCCATTTCAAAAAAACGTTTTAAACAAAAGCTCTCCGAATCTCTACTTGCAGAATACTAGACACTTCACCCACTCTTACATATACCTTTACCTTCTATGTCGACACCTTTACTTTCTGTGTGTGTATTTACTGTACTAGTTACTTTATTAGCATAGGGATATAGAAAAATAAAATTCTAACATAATTTATGATTTTTCCGCCGCTGTATATAAGACTAGCTAGAAAAAATTCAACTTGTAAATATTAGCTGTACTGGGTTATCTAACTTGATCACTTTACTAATAATTTTACCCAGCACCTTAAACTTTTTATTGTACATATATCAATATGTATGTGTATTTAGGTATAAATAAAATTTGACTTAACTTGACTGTCCCGAATGTAGTTTCGAATGAAAGCTACGAGTGGCTTATTTAACAGTAAAACACTCGCACCTATATAATAAGACAAAACAATCTATACTCACTGTGAACTAAGCACTATCAAGATAATATGTTGCTTTTCACGAAATTATATTACAATTTCAATTTCTCATTCTATGCTGTTAGACTTGGGTCCGAAATCTATGATACGGCTAGAGGATATTTTGCATTTTAATTCTTATGTAATTTCTCTGCCTGAGACTCGTTCTTTTTGGCTATGTGTTTTTCTTTGAAAAAATGTCTTGCAATGCCCTTCTGTGGTACGGCTCCGTGTTATTATATGGTCTTATCAGATGATTATGTACCCTTTGGTATGCAATATGTTTACTGTTGGTACTTTCCTCAGAAGGATCTGGTGAAGACGGCGACTCTTCCACATGTTGTCATCGAGTTTCTTCAGAGGAAACGGTACCATCATTTCCAAAAGCATGTCACCCAGTTCCCGAACATTGTTCATGTTGGTCAAAAGAAGAAATTGGTCCTCCTTGTTTTTGTGTCAAGTTTTCTCTGGCAAGACTTTGATCTGTACCAAGTACATTTATTGTTTCAAAATGGCTCTTAAAAATACTGTCTTCCAATACTGTTTTCCTATAGCGTGGGCGCTTGAAAGCCCAAGTATGCTGTTTGCTCTACGACGCGGGATAATATCCTGTGAGAATTTTCTGTTGCGCGTATGCTAACAATCAGCGAAGGTAGGCTGCCCCAAAACATCGTCAGAACCTGTTTGTATACACTGTCAAAGCTGCTAGTGATGTGCTGTCAGCCTCCTTTTGGTTTGCTCAATTCAAGAGCTGTACTAGCGCTGATCGACTTGTGTCCGAGGAAACAGGTTTCTTTTCTTTTGGTTTCGAACCTCCTTTGGCTGAATATCATACGAGTTTGCTTCTTCAGAATTGCTTTAGAGACTTGAGTGATCAATTTACAGCGATGCATTCCTGAAATGCAGACGCTTATTTTTTTCCGTAATGAAACATTGCGGCCCAGCGACGGTGTTCGCTATACGTCGTCGCTTCCGTTAGTCTTTCGCTTAGATTTAGCGAAAGAGGTTCTCCAGCTAACGTATTTTCCAGTATGGTTAATTGATGAAGTTAAATCTTCTTCTTTTGGCCCGGATTTTTCTTCAGAAAAATGCTTAGAATCATCATTAGATGCTATGTGGCTACAAAACTCCAATCTGTATTTCAGTTTGTCGACGTCCAGCGGCTCAATGGTATCTATTTCAACAAGCCGGTGAGTTTGAGTATCTAAATTTCTGGCCCCTTGAAAGCGGTGCTCGCGACTTAAATGGCTGTGCTGCAGCGATGCCCTTCTGTAGCACGGAAGTACGGGTTCAACAATACTAGACTGCTCCTCGTGCTGTTTAACCAAACTTTGACATAAAGTATCTTTTCTTTTTGTACTTTCCTCAGAAGGAGCCGGTTAGGACGCAGACTCATCTTCTTTTGACTTTGTATCTTCTTCAGGGGAAAAGTTACCATCAACTTCTGCTTTTTTCTTGTTTAATGAAGAATCCCTTTGTAATTTGAACTTTTCTCTGACAAGAGAGTTTGTGCTAAGCTTTCTTTCAGTATGTTCTATTTCAGAACAGTGTTCAGATTGATTGAATAAAGGATTTGGTTCTCCTTGTTTATGCCTCAAATATTCTTTAGGAAAATCTTGATCCGTACTAAATACATTTGCTTCTTCAAAATGGCTCTCACACTTTGAATTTTTATCTTCAAACGACATTTTATTGCTGCACGTACGCTTGAAAAACGCCTTGAGGAAGCACGGCAGTCCAGGTACGCTGTTTGCTCTACGACGTTGGATAGCATCCTGCGATGACTTTCTGTAGCGCGTATGTCGACTATCAGTCAAGGAAGAAAGCTCACAGACATCATCAGAACCCAATTTTTTCACAGAGCTAGATTGATTGTTTTCCAGCGAAGTTTTCCTGTAGCGCGGACGTTTATCTGTGCTGAGCATCCTCTTAATACGTTCAATTCTAGAACTTTGCTCAGATTTATCGTCTGAAGGGATAAGATCTCTGTCTTTGAGTTTCAAATTATTTTTGACTAAACTTTGACCTGAGTCTAATACATTTGTTTCCATAAAATGGTTTTTGAGATTTGAATGATCAATATCCAGCGACGCCTTCCTGTAGCGTTGGCGCTTATGGAAGAAATGAGGCTCAGAAACACTGTTTGCTCTACGATGATGTACCCCCTTGCCGTTACCGTAAATTATAAGCTCAGATTCAATGGAAGATGTTTTTGCTGAGTCTTCTTTTTCTTTTGACACGGATTCCTCCTCAGTAGAATGCTTAGAATTATCATTAGATGTTTTGTGGCTGCAAAACTCCAACCTGTACTTCAGTTTATCAATGTCCAGCGGTTCGATGATATCTATTTCAA
>JAOBAT010100735.1:0-15930 GCA_026413305.1 Hydrozoanthus tunicans
CCCCCCCCCCCCCCCCCCCCCCCCCCCCCCCCCCCCCCCCCCCCCCCCCCCCCCCCCCCAAATCGCTACGACACCGGTATACCTCCAAAGTTCTCCGGAAATTTTAAAAAGTGTTAAAAATTCTTTAGAAAAGTTTTCTAGCCATCATCGAAAATTGGCGAAGTTTTCGAACATTTCCGAATCATATTTACGGAGATTTTCCGAATGTTCTTAGAAATAAAAAGAAATTGCCTTAAAACGTTTCCAAAGATTTTCTAATGATTCCAAACTAGAAAAACCTTGGGATTAATAAAATGAGTTAAGGAACGTATGGTTCCTCGTCGTTTTATTTTCTAAATCTCCTTCATCGCGAATCGGCTAGGGCAATTTTGGATAAAATGAAAACACTCTAAATTAACTCTAAATTTCACTCGGCCCCATACGATAAATATTACCTACACGTACTATCAAACTTTAAAGTAGATCAAGTTATGCCCACATGGTCGGTATTCAACTGAGCATGCAAGCTAGTTCAAAATTTGACGTTAGGTAAGCCAGCATACTAGTAATAAGATCGGCGAAGTTGGCAAGTCATTCTCGCAGGCTGTAGAGCATAAAATCACTGCTAGCCCTCTCAGTGTTAGAGAAATCTTTGTGAGAGATGAGAGTATTTATAATAAGTTCTAAGTTCTAAGGTAAGAGTTAAGGGTAATCGTTTATGGTTAAAGTGCAGCCAACCTCTTTCTTGTTTTTCATTTTGGTTAATAGCCCTTGCGCTACCAAGAAGAATAAAAAATATTACTGGAACGCGTACGGATGGTATTGTCGATTTCTTATCTGCCTTATATGTCGCGCGCAAATCAACGGTTCCACGAACGAGTATTTTGAAGACAACGGAAGCCTGGAAAGTGACGTCACTCTCAGCCTGCATGGCTTCCACAGTCGATAAACAGGAACAATTTTCAAAATCTTCGGGAAAGACAAAAAGCTTGAAATTTTCTTTGCTAACCGAATTCATTTCAGCATGGGTGAATCTTAACTACATTCCTTTCTGACACGCAAGGATTTATTGGGGAAAATATTATTTTTAACATGAAAATTGATAATATGAGATTGCAAGTTCCTCAATTTGGACTAGCAACAATGAACCGGATTTTTTAAAATTTAACCTGCTACAAAATAAAACTAATAATTTAGTACTTTTAAAAATTTTCACTGGTTTATTACATAAACTACAGGAAGGATTTAGTTTTTACGTCAAAAAAGCAGGAATGGCTGAACATTTATAAACAAAAATTAAATTTTCTTGTGTTGCTTGACGTTTCATGTTTGTAAGGGCATATGTACGGAAGCTGATGAAAACCATTTTCAAAACAATGGACTCCACATAGTCTATGATTCGTCCGCCTAAAAGATATTACTCACTGAAATCTCTTTATTTATTGAAGTTTTATTCAAATGGTAGGTGAATCTGCGCAAAATGCGGGAAAACTATACAATTTGGGTACAATTCAGCAAAATCTGAGTTGGGCAGATAATGAGCAAAATGTGAGGAATATTGAGCAAAGGTAGATATGACGTCATTCAGACAGTACAATTTGCCAAAATGAGGTTCATGTGCAAAAAATTGAATGATTGATTATTCGTTACAAATGGACATCCGGATACGTTTAGTCAATTCAAAAAGCCGAGTTTTAAAAGTTTTAATATGACGCACTTTGCAATAGTGTCTATCCCACATCCGTTAGACGTTTCATTTTGGATATAGTCTCAATCGCGACACGAAGTTCGGCTGCTATTCTATAGACCATAATAGAGGTCTAGAGGCTAAAAAAATCTTAAGTGAAACTCTTTCATCCCTTTTAGCTAGTCGTGATTGCTTGAATTTTCTAATTGAAATTATGATAAAAGGTTGGTTTACAATCACCAAAACTTTTTAATTAATGTACTGAAAGCTTATCAAAAGCGTTTTCCTGGATAATTAATTATTGACAATGAGACTAACCTAGAATCCAAACATTAGTTTTAAATCTGTACGTCTTTCAAGACAATCAGGCAAATCCAAAGGTTTCTAGTTTGGCGTTGAGTAGCAAGAGAACAGGCCGTCTTCACATATTGATCCACTCCACTTTTTTTAGTGGCGTTTTTTGTAGAATCTTTTCACGTATTGGAATCAAGAACCGTTTTGCACCATTTTCCATGAACAAGAGTTTGCAAAGTTCTCTAAAGGTTCGCACAACTGAACAATGGAAGGTAGGCCTCGCGACATCGATTCGCTCAAATAATCTAAAAAAACTCTATAGTGACACGTTCTTGCGAACATTGCTGCAGGTGTTGAGCATATTTCTCGTTGATTTTTATGTGTTAGAAAAACGTAGTCATTGGGTTTTTTTCTTAGAACTTGAGCAAGTTTTACTTTGTAGTTTCAACCAACTGAGGTGTTTTTAATCAAATATTTAAAGTGTCACTGAAGTAAAACTTTTAACTAGTTTAAAATATACAAAGTTTGAGCCGTAGAATTTCTGCTTAGACACTTGTAATCAGTTTTTGAAACAAACTTCGCGGAGAATTTATGAAGACAAAACTCCTATTTTAGCAACAAAGCTGCGAAAACTCTTAAGCTCACTTAGATATGTGTGTTGTCAAATGATTTGAAAGGCGGGAGACCAATCTCACTTTCCCGCCCTAATTCATATGATCTTGGCGAAGTTTGCTTGGCTGGTGGTGCAGTGCTCGAGCAAAAACCTCAGTAGTTCGCTGTTCAAAAAAAACTCGTATAGAACAGTTTAGAGTCCTTTCAAAAGACGTCATAAATCTCTTCGTCGTTTGTTTTGAATTTTGTTCGCACTGAAAGCACGATTTTGAAAGTTTATATCACAGACTTAAAATGGTCAGGTAAGTGTTGGAAAAGCCCTTAGAGCTTAGAGCTATAAAAACACCAATGACAAAATGGCTTCAGCAGCAGTTTAGAGATATTTGGTTTCTTACGAGCTTTGTTCGGCTTCACTGGAAAATATTGAATATAAAATGCACCCTCACTAATTGCATGGTGACATATGTCGGAAGCCAAATCTTGGTTCCTTTTTAATGACTTCTTACAAACGGTTCTTAACAGATGAAATTATGTTTGTTTGGTTTCTATTAAAAGATTAAAGGACGGAAAGTTTTAGTGACGCAATGGATGTTTTCATTTCTGATTGTTTCTGATCGACTGATCATTAGATTCTTTCTAGCTTAAGCAAAACCGTTTTTGAGCGTAGTTACCAACTTAAATTACTAACTTAAAAAATCCCCATTTGAAACGTTTAAGAACGCCCAGCCTTGGCCCAAAATGTAGGCGTTCTTAAAATGAAAAAAGAGCTAGCATTTAAACAGTTCGTCTAACATACGTCCCCATTTTTGTCTTTTGAAGCAATTAACGAGGTCGCCTTTAGTTTGACATATACAGCACACACGACAGTTGCCACTACTAAATACACTTCAGGAAACGCCACTACAATAAATGAGCGAGAAGAAACAAACGATGGAGTCTTTGTCAGCGATGAAAGGCTGGGTTTGTACATAGCACTATTTATAGTGGGCACTGTCGGTAACATGGTCCTTATTTCGATAGTGCTGCGGCGAAAGGTCCAAAAGAGTACCTACGAAATGCTGGTGCTAAACCTGGCGGTGTCCGACCTAATGCTTCTCCTGCTCCATATTGTTCCCAACGTTCATGAAATAATTACAGATTACCAAGCCTCGCCTTTCTACTGCAGCTTCCTGTGGCCGATGAACACTGCCGTGTTTCTACTGGAGATATTTACAATAACGACAATGGCGCTGCACCGCTACTGGTTGATTGTTCACCCACACGCACAAAAACCATCACGACGCGCCTCCATCTCGTGGATACTTGGTATAACTTCGTATTCCTTAATTAAAACTTCCCTTTTTAAAGTACATGTGAAGTGAAAAATTTTATTACTTCAGTGGATAGACCTTGCTAAATGAGGAATAGCAGTGAAAACCTTTTAGTCAGTTTTTTTCTGGTTCAAATCAAATCATTTAATCAGTTTTCAACTGATGACGTCACTATTGGTTCCGATAAATTTGCATACTTTAGAAATCTACTCAAATACGGAAGAATTTGAACCAAACTTGAGCTGATGACATATCTTGGCGTTCTTCATAATGGTAAAAATTTTTCATCGTCATGGCAACAAACTCAGTACCAGGCCCCATTTTTAATATACAAATTTAACAAATGTTCTGCTATTCTAAGAACTTTCACGAAGCTATCAAGCCAAATCTTTGTTTTTTTTTTCTTTTACTTGGTAAGACGAACAGAAAGTATGTTGTGATATGTTGCACAACTACTGGTTTGACGAAAAACCTCTTTAATTCCAAAATCTCACTTGGAACCTGAAACCAAGGCTGTTGCTATGACAACAAAAGCTAACAATTACTTGCTGAAGACAACCACGAGATGCATCATCAGTCCATGTTTGGTTTAAACTCATCCAAATGTTGTTGATTGGCCGCAGATTTTAAAAAATAGCAAGTTTTCCTGCCCCACTAGTGACATCACCAGTTGAAAGTATTAAGTGCTAATATCTCGAGAATTATAAAAGATTTTCACAAATTTTTTTCGCCGCTATTTCTCGTTTAGCAACGTCTATCCACAGAAGTACTGAAATGTTTTCGTTTCGTATGCACTTCGAATCTCCGAAACTACAACTTAAACTTTTAGAGGTAGCGAATAAGAATCGAAAGACGTCTCTGCAAATTACGGCTTGTTCTCGAAACCTTGTCATTTTTTGTCATGATTTTTTCCTCTTTCGCAGTCTTGGATCTTTGTAATAAAGTGGCTCCCTCTCTCGGTTTTTCCGGAAGAGCTCGAAATCTCCATTTTGCTTGAAATTTGTTTAGTGTGTTTGTGTTTCAAGTCTCGAATGTTTCGTATCGTAACGCATCGGTCGCAGATTACTCATTCCATTTCAAAGTCTCTGGCTCGAATTTTAAAAAGGCCGTCTAAGAATCTCGGTCAGTGTCGGTTTAACAATCGCTACCTCTACTTTTTAACTCATTCATATGCGCGCATGCGCAGCTGTGTCAACAACAACTGTGGCAAATAAATAGGACAACATTGAATTTCAGTTCCATACTCAAAGAAACAATATCCAAATATGAATGAGTTGGCTCTTTGCCTCTTTGATCTTCTTCTTAACCCTTACAATGTTTTTTTGTTGTTGTTGCTTATCTGTCCCCTTTTGTTGCTCCTCTAATACAGGGCCACCGTCATTATCGTTTTTGTTATTCATGTCGCTATCTCTGCCAATTATATCGTGTTTGCTCTGCCCAACATTAGGAATGTGGCTCGTGGCGTTTGCTATAACCATACCACTGATCGTCGTTGCAAGAGTTGGTCCAAGGAACCTGTGCCTCGAGGCCTGGCCCTCACAGGAACACCGAAGGGCTTACACTGTGGCCATGTTCTTGTTCGAGTACGCCCTTCCACTTGTTGTCATAGTGACGGCTTATGTAAGAATTGCCTTGGTGCTGACTCGATCCCAAATGTCGCATTCAGCAATGGATCTAACCCGACGATCCAGGAGGCGAGCACAGAAGACCAGAAAAGATAACTTACAGGTATGGATGAGTTTATCTCAAACAGTTAATGACTTTCTAGTATGGAAATTCTGGCAGAGGTGTTGGCGCAATATCAAGATCTCTGCCTCCCAATCCTAAGGGCCCGTGTTCGAGCCCAGCGTGGTCGAGGGACGCATGACTTCCTACCGCTAAAGTGCACTCAGCTTTCCATCATTCCGGAGTCGGTAAAATGAGTGGCAGCACACATGAACTACTAACCTTCCCCCATACGCATGCGTTGCTTATGTACTATGCGTTAGATGTGTATTTCGCATTGTTGTTCATTTTCGTTTGTTTGTTTCAAGCTACATATTTACAATTTGACACGTGTTCTGGCTAGGGAACTAACTCGAAAACTAACTTAGGTTCATTTAGGCCCTAGGCATTTCCTTACATATACACCTCTATGTTTCCTTTTCATATTACTTTCACAATTTAAACATACCCGCACCAACCAGCAATGAAATATAGTATTTTTTCTTTCCTGTAAAAGATAATATGGAAGTGCAAATAAATTTTGTTGTTTTGTTGTTGTTGCTCAGTTGAAGCGGCTGCCAATTGCGTCTCTATATTCGCTGGAAGTGAAGCGCCTTTGAGCCTTTACGCATTCATATGGAAAGGGTGCATGCATCCATTTACCTTTTTTCTCTTAGTCGTTTTTACTAACAAGTAAAGTTTCTCAGACGGCAGTTTATTTTTTACTCTTAAACAATCACCCCTTTCTCGTATTAAAAAGTGTTGGTTTTTGTATTTTTAGTTAAACATATTGCGCACTTCAGGCGGTCTGACATGCTCTGTAAACTGATTATAGTTGCGTTTTGTTTATCTCCGAACTTTCAAAGTAATCGCTGCAAGCGGCATGTTATTGAAGCTCCACGTGCATGCGATTAGTCCTTGGTCGATTGTGCTAGCATAGTTTTTGGCAAAATTAGAGCAAAAGCATGCTTTGGGAGAGTCAGGATGGCAAAGTGGTTAGAGCTCGCGCCTCCCACCTCTGTAGACCCGGGATCGAATCCTGGGTTTGCATGTGGGCTACGATTTGTCGATCTTCTTCTGACTCCGAGGGTTTTTCTCCGGGTTCTCCGGTTTTTTTCCCTCCACAAAATCGACTTTCACGCCAAGATCTGTGCCGTCGAGCGATTATACATAAGCCACTGGCTTGGGAGAATGGGCAACCACTCCAATCGTAACGACTATAAATAAAGTTAGTTAGTTATGTATATAAATTAGCAAGTATTAGGCACTTTTTGGAGGACATTTCACAAAAATCTAGAAAATATGGTATGCTTTCTACAGGACTAAATTAAATTTAGGTAGCGGCATATTCTTGCATTTGTTTTTTAGCTATTCTAATAGTTCTGACATACCTAGTTACTAGGCCCCTTTGGGCGAATTCTGCGTGCGCCATTAACCTTTTGGAAGAGTCTGGTACTCCAATCTTCTTTTGCCTTGAGTTAATGTAAGTCAAGAGATCGGTTCAGTACTTTATACAAGTTTGATTGTTAGGTTGTTGAAGCATTTTACACACGGTTCAGAGATGCGAGTAACTAATTTGGTCAGCTGTCGGTCGAGACAATCTGCTATAACAGACAATTGAAATTTTAACAACAGTATATTTTAAAGACATCACAATTTGGTGTGTCGTTAATGTGCGCCTCTATGTACTGAATCTACGTCATTTTGTAAGCAAAATTTCGGGAATCAGGAGTTCTGGCATATTTTTGGCAATATTTAGAGCACTCTTATTAGCTTAAATGCCGCTTTGAGGAGCACAATCCTCCAAGACCAACATGCAATTAACAGTTAGGGAAAAAATTGGATTAGGTTTCTTGTCTATGACTACAGCAGTGGCAGAAAAACTGTATTTTTGTGCTAACAAATTTTACACTGCACGCAGGTCGTAAAAACTCTAGCCGCCATTGTTATTGTGTTTTCTGTCGGGATGCTGCCCATTCAACTGGCATGGATGATTCAAGATTTCGGCCCCCCAGGATACCTTTCGAGCTTCACTTTGGAAGCGCTCTTCATTGTGGGTGACATGGCGCTATGCTTTCATGCTTCCTTAGACCCGTTTATCTACGGCGTGTTTGTGAAACAGTTCCGGCGCGAGTTTATTCACTGTTTGTATCAAGTATTGAGCTGCTGCCTCAATATCAAGCCATCCACTCTGAGTCAGGAAACTGGAGCAAGCGCAACTGACGAGACAGGAAGAAGCCGGGCCACCTCTAGAACCAATTAAAGTGTATGTATCAGAATTATAGAATTTAGAGTGTTAGAAAGTTTGTCGTAAAAGATAAAAAATGTCTTTTATTTCTTTAAAATAGCTCTTTCAGTTGCTCAGATATCAAGGTTTTGCAAATATGCAAACTAGATAGGTTGTGACGTCATACCAGGAACTTAAAAAGTGGAAAGATCACAAAACAACAAGTATTTCTTGAAATACACGATCAATGACCCTGAAACTTTGCATAAATGTTTTACACTAACATAAAAACATAAAATAAAGTCTTCTCTTTCTCATTGTATATAGCAAATACTATAGCGAATGACTGTAACTGACTTTTTGAGTAAAAAATGTTTTAAAATAGAAAAAACAGAAATTTTAGATTTTAGAAATATGAGGTCAGCGATTGATGTGTTGCTATGGCAACATCAAAATTACTATAGTTGAATGTCGTTTGATGAGTATGAAGTTGTGGCCAAGTTTCAAGTCCATTGCTGAAGTAGTTCAAGAGATAGCTGTGGTTTTGAGATTTACTCTTATCTGAGTTCCTGACATGACGTCACAACCTATCTAATTTGCATATTTGAAAAACCTTAATATCTCAGCAACAAAAAAAGTTATTTTAATGAAACAAACTACTCGTTTCTTCTTTTTCGACATACTTTCTAATACTCTAAGTTACACGATTCCGATATATACACTTTAAACTTGATAGTCCTATGGATAAAGTGTTTGTTAATTTATAAGTTCCTGTTTTAGATTTTCCTAATATTCATTTACCGCTATTAGAACACACGCTTTTTAAAAATTTTACAAAGAATGTGTGGCTCATAATCGTTCTTGCTTTTGCATTTTTTAAGTGGTAATTTCTTCTTTGAAACCACACTTATAGAACAGAAAGTGCAGGTCACTCATTCATTTTGATAAGTAAGCATTCTCGAGTTTCAAAGTCAGTTGTTGTTTATCTCTTTTCTTTCTACGGCTTAAAAGCAGATTGTAAAAATATAATAATATAATAATATCTAGCGAGCTAATCGCCCTTACTTGCAGTCATGGACTGAATTGCGAAGGACGCAGCTCAACGAGGTCGGACCGAAAGCATGTTAACAATGCCGCTATACGGCCCATGCATGACCTCGGAGCACAGCTCCACAGCCAGTAGAATTAGCTGGGTGTCGATTTTGTTGAAGGAGGAAAACCGGAGAGCCCGGAGAAAAACCCTAGGAGTCAGATTGAGATCGACAAATCTCAGCCCACATGCGAAACCCAGGACTCGATCCCGGGTCTACAGTGGTGGGAGGCACGAGCGCTAACCGCTCGGCCATCCTGACTCCCGTTGTAAACAACGACGTCAGCTGAAACTCACCTATACGTGTATTGGAAAACAATTCGTGGATTCGACTGAGCAATTTTTCCGATACGATTACCTGCGAATTATTCCTTTTCATTATTTAAATGTTCAATTAAAGATCGAAGCTTAATTAAGTTTGAAAAATTAGCTATGAGTCCGAGCCTCAACTTGTTCCTTAATTGTTCTTAAATTTTTGCCAATCAGAGCCTCGTTGTTCTTATAAAAGATATCGTACAAATCATGGATGCGACAAACAGTCGATCCGTGCAACATTATTTGTAACTTGAGTAAAATGCAAGAACGGTTTTCAGGACTGATTATTTTTTTTTTCGTTAATTCTATCAAGTTTCTTGTAAATTTAAAACATCGAAGCTCGTTTTTTAAGGTACACACACGTATGATTTCATATTAAGAACGATTAAAAAATATTTTAGACTAAAATCGATTAAATATTTTAGAATACTCAGCTTCGGCCCCAAAAGTAAGACGTCCTTGAAAATAATAGTGTAATTAATGTTAGTGATAGATGACAGATTAGGAATAGGCGTATAGCTCAGTTGATTAGTGCGTGGCCTTCGGAGCTAGGATTCCCGGTGACTGCACGTCTGTATCGACTTTCTTCAGATCAGTGTAGCTGTAGCTTTGAATACCCGTAGAACGGAGCTCTGACAGAGGGAGGGGGTAAAGGGCGCACCGTCGGCTTCCATTGATACCAGCACTCTCTGAGAGCTGAAGGAACTACTGACGTTAAATAAAGAGACTTTTACCTTTACCTAGTTTTGAAAAAACGGAGTTATCCGAACTTTATGTCCATAAAGTGCCTATGACATGAAATATTTTGTTACGTCAGTGAATAGACCTTTCTTAATGAGGAACGGCGGTGAAAAAAGTTTGTCAAAATCTGTTATGGTTCTCCAGATTTTAACAATATTTTTGTTATTAACTGACTACGTCAGTTGTTAGACAGGCAAACTTTCAATTTTTTAAAATCTGCTGCCAATTATTTAAAACCTTTGGTCAAAAACGGACCTTCTAAATGAGGAACGGCGGTGAGATGAACAGAAAATTAATCGTATGTAAAAATCTGCAAGTGTAATAGTTTTCGATATGTTAACACTACTGTTTTTAACTGACGATCGACGTCAGTTGTTGGACAGGCAAACTTTAATTTTTTTTTAAATTTCCCGCAAATCCTTAACCTTTAGACTAAAGTTTAGTAACTACTCTGAAGAATACATCAAGATACATCAGCAGCCCAAGTTTGACTTAGATTCATCCAAGAGTTATGGATCGGCAACAGATTTCAAAAAATTGAAAATTTACCTGTACAGCAACTGATGCCAGTCATCAGTTGAAAACATTAAACGTTATTATCTTAAGAACCTAAAGAGAATTGGACAAAATATTTTCACCGCTGTTCATCATTTAGCAAAGTCTATCCGCTGATGTTACAAAATATATTATGTCATAGGCACTTTAATGGGCAATTTTAGTATCAGTCGGGCTTCTTTAAAAAAACCGCCTTAATTATTTGACATTTAAGCACTTAAAATGCTTGACTAAGTTCATCTAAGTTTTATCTTAGATAAGCTATCTATAAAATAAAGAGACAGTTTCATTCCAACTTTGGCACATGGATTTCATTTTTAATATGCATTTATGTCAATACCTTACCCACTGTCAGCGTTCGTTTATAAAATACCGGTTAGAGTCTCTCGAAAATAATATTCCTAAGTACGATATCGATTGTGACACCTTAGCCGTGGAAATTCATGTGTCTTGTATCGAAGTCAAAGTGGTGTCACGCTTTGCGACAGTTACAAACACAAATGAAGTTAATAGATTAAACTGAAAGAAATGACCAAAACTGGTACGACGAAAACTGTTTTCTCTTGAAGTTTGCAACAAATCTTGAAAAAAATGCTTCGAGACTTGACAAGCGTGTGCTTGTTCAGATGAAGCAGACAATATTAATTTTTAAAAATTTACTTCTCTTTTAAGTTTGCGAAATAAAAATTATGTTTATCTAACTCATTTGGTTAACACTAAAACATTTACTATCTCCAGGATCGGTGCCTGTTGTGAGGTACACAGCTCATTGCTTGCGTCTACTGATCCACCAATCTACTACCATTGGAAAATTGATCGGAGAAAATTGATGTCACAGTGTTGACGATTTTAATAAATTTGTGCAGACTAAAAAAATTGGAAATCTCATCTCGCGATGTGTAAAGGAAATTGAATCCGTGACCGAAGGCAAAACGCAGTAATCTTTGATAATAAAACATTTGTTTTCAAGCGGTTTAATTTATTGATTTGGAAAGGTTTCAATTGCATGACGCTTTGATGTTATCGCTAAAAGTAAAACTGTAGAAAAACATGCGGGGAGAAAAAAACAGTTTCTATCTGAACCCCACGCAGTAAGGTTTTGAACAAAAATCATGTTGCTTTTTATGCTACATCAACATAAAATATTTTTGTTTGCTAGAGAGCACATTAAAAATTTAAAGCCATTATGCTATTGGTAACAAAGATGAACGACCACCGAACATTCTGCTGTTTTCGAATTAGAAATAAATAGAATACAGCCTTTTGCCTATAAATGTTTAGGAAAACAGCTTGCCTCTTTCTAACGAACGTTTGTGTACTTTTAACTCATTATCACGAGTTTCTTAAACTGGTATCATGAAGTGTCAAAAATTCGTATATATAAAGTATACGTACAAAAATGTTTAAAGCCTTAATTGCCCAACTTTGCCTAGAATGTGGGTCAAGTTTTAGAATTGTGTTTTATTTTTAACACTTTTGTATTTAAAGTTAAAACTTTGCAGCTTAATTACGGCTCTTGCAACATTTATAAATGTATGTTTAGATTTATATATGTCTTCCTTTTGAACAACGACAGGAAAAGAAACCAAGCGAATTAAAATAACAACCCCTCTTTTAACCGGCTGTTTATAGAGTTTCCGGCATGCTGCTATAGGAAAAAGAAAATTGTTTTATTATCGAACTCGAACAAAACAGGCATGAGAATGAAAAGATAAAATCAATTGGCAAATCTAATTTATGGCAGGATGTTTTTGATATCAAACAAATTTTCACAAACTAGGACCGAATGGAAATGTTGTTTTGAAATTAATAAACTTTTTTTCAAAGAGCTAAACGTTGACTTGTCGTCACATTAGTTTTTGCGCGCCTTCCTCCAGTTGTTCGTTTAATTTCTGCAGAAAATACTTCAAGCTGATTAATTTTAAGAGCTTTGAAGCGTTGGTTTCATTTCTTGGTTACTTACCTCCGTTGAAGAACCGATAGTAGTATACCAAAAACATTGATATTGATACTCTCAAGAAATCTTTAATCGGTATTAAAGCGATTGTAACGTGTTAAGCTGACCAACCACAAATCCCTGCAAATTCTTTGCCAAGTACGCATAAATGGTATTGGTGCTCTGTCCTATTTTTCTGTCACTGTGTTAGCAGACTCGGTTTGTTTGTTTCCTTCAGCTTTATTATGACATTAGTTAACAAATATACTGGAAATACAGTAGGTAAGGATTATTAGAATTCAAAGTGATGGTGCATAAGCGAAGGTGATCTCAACAAACATTTTGATTTAGTCCGTTGAAAATGCGTCAATACACTGTTCAAAGATAGTTGACGGTTCATCTGTATTTTCCCTTCGACTTAGGCATTGCAAATTACTACCATCGTACAGCACATTTAGGACATAACAGCGAACTTATTGCCTTTCTGTATTTTCGCATCATTATGGAATAAATAAAAACATTATTGACGTGGTTTGACATTGCAAGTATGAATGTACACAGGTCGACCCATGGTGGAATCTCTAACTCCGGATTTGACGACTCGATAACGTTTAGTAGCGTGAACGGTGCTAGAGTTGTGTAGTAAGTGAAAAGAACCACAAAAATCGAGAATGCAATTTTGCGTTCTGTTTCCTGAATGACTTGTGTTGTTTTTGAACGGTTCGTCTCTGGCGGGCTTGGAATGACCCGGCGTTTACCTTCTCGTAGGAATCTGTAGGTTTTCCAATATGCAAAGAGCGCGCTTAGGCATGCTGGAGCGGCGAACAAGTAAAAAGTTGCTGTGTACGACTTGCTGGTGCTGTATTTCCAGAAACACATTCCACGAGCAGGAAAATACTGGTACTTCGACCAACCTACAAGAGGAAGACATGCGAAGACAACAGCAAAAGTCCAGAGAATAGACAGAAGAATAAGCCGTCGATTCTTCATCAACACATTGGTTTCATTTGAAACAAGCTCGCGTGTTGTCAAGTACAAATTGACACTGATGGCGCTTATAGTCAAGGCAGAAGCAAGAGAAAATGCTAATGAAGAGAATCCGTTAAAGTCACAAGCACCTTTACTGTAACTCCACTTTCCATTGATAAGAGAAGCGATGACATAGCCCATTTCTAGCGAAGCAAACAAGTCTGAGAAAGCCAAGCTTACAATGAGCGAGTTCACACTGCTCCGAATACTCTGGTTCGTTATCGTAACAGCAATTACCAACACATTGCCAAATGCTCCTATCAACATCAGAGCTACCACGACAAAAGTGATGAGTTCAGTCTCGGTTCGAGTCCATGGGTTTGTTTCGTTGAAGCCCTTTTCCATCGTTGCAATTTACATTAGGTACAGCCGAGAAAAATAAGTTGACACAAAGCTTATTGAATGCGTTGCGGTGTCATCTGTCCTTAAATATGACTCATTATACATACGGTTAATGAATTATTAACAAAAACGATCAATTCAAATACACCATACATTTACTAATGAACACAGAGCGATAAGATTCCATCTACGTGCCACTTTTCCTTGTAACTGTCAATTAGTGGCACTGAATCAAACGTCAAAAATCTCAAAGATTTTCCAAAATGGGACATTTTTTTTGTATTTAGATTCGTTTGGAAGTTTCAATAAAGTGTTTCTTGAATATTCAATCTGCCAATAAAAAAATAGAATGAATAAAATGAAATCGCTGACTATTATTTCATTGAAAAGCATTCTGTTTACTCTTTTTGCAACCGATTACGTTAGGGAAAACAAAGATTCGATCTACCAAAGTCGAGAAAATATCCGACAGCTGTCCGGACAGCTGTAAGACGAAACGATGGGGCATGACTAGCTGGTAAGCTATATAGAAAGTACTCAGCACTGAAAAGAAAAATCAGAATTAAATATATAAGCACAAAAATTATAAAACTATCATACTCTTCAAAGAATAAAAATCGAACAAGAGCTGGAGGTTGTTGATTCATTTAATGAAAATCTAAAGCTCATTATAATTATCTCGCCGATAGTACAAGAACGGAAACATAAAAAATGAAAGTATCTTACAAAATGTAGATTAGAGTGAGGCCTTAATTACCACTAGAACGGGATATAATCAAGTTTCGCTGATCTACAGCATCAACAAAGAACCCCATAAATCCATACAAAGGAAAGAGAAAAAGTCTCTGACAAAAATCTCTGACCTCGCAGGGATTCGAACCCACGACCTACGAAAAAAATCTATGTCGCTTTAACCAACTGAGCTACGACGCCAGCTGGGAGTTTGGTCGTTGGATTTTAAGGAAAGTACAGCTCGGCCTAAACCTGGCATTACCAGGACAACGCCCTATGAAAGAAGCTTTTTCGATGAATTCAGCTGCAGGGTTCAAGCAGGATTCTTTGTTATAAAAGCGTCTGTAATGTTATACAACGTTTGACTCTTATAAAGAAAAGATGGAATAATAATGATAATGGTAACCTTAGTTTCCGTGTTATCACATGACGGTGTGGAACTTTTAGATTCCAACAGTAGTGCCAGCCTTATCCTTAGGCGCTTCATTTAACCCACTGGATAAACTTTTACAGTTATTGTTTAACTCAACCCCCATTACTACTAGAGCAATCATATTTGTTGCAACTGAACAAAAATTCTCTCTTGGGTGTGCTTTTCACTTTTGTTCTTCTTGGTTGACTGGTCGAGCGTCGAGTATTTTGGACAGATCGTCAGCGTCCGGCACAGCAAGGTCGAATGTCACCCTCAGCTTGTTTGTGCAGCGTTCTAACATGTAGAACATAGAGTACTAGTAATTAGTTACGGTATGCAATATCACGGATTCTTTTTAGGCTTTCTTGCCCTAGGTATAGCAACTTTAGTTAATGTAAGCTCTTTTTCTATATATGTTACAGTATTACTATTATCATTATTGTTTATTTCCCTTTTTTTGAAAAGAAGTACTATATATTATTAACTAACTAGTGGTTAGAAAATAAACTGAATTGAATTGAAATAAAAACAGACAAATTAACACATTATTAACAAAAACAGACAATAAGATAATAGTCATTAAGTCGACTGATTTATTATTCTTCACTACTTTCTAAACTATGGAAAATCCAAGGAGATGATAACTGTTGTTTTACACATAAGTATTTAATTAAACAATGTTTTACACCCAGAAGATGGATCTTAAATTGTTTATACATGTTCGAAACAATTGAACTAGATAGGTATAAAGTATCTATTGACACACTTTGTGGTAATCGTCACACTTTGTAATAGCAGTAATAGTTCAAATTATGACAGTGGTCTTAATACAAGGTGTGACAAGATGTATTACAAAGTGTGACAAGATGTATTACAAAGTGTGACAGACATTACAAAGTGTGACATAGTTATTACATTTTATTTATCCACTTATTTATTTATTTATTTATCTAGTTATTTATTAT